>JALIZH010014726.1:0-56458 GCA_030522465.1 Rhipicephalus appendiculatus
GTAAAACAGTGTTCCACACTCGCCGTAATGGTAACAGGCGGCGCTGACTGACGCTTCCACGTTTAAATGCACATATATATTCTATAAAGTGGACGGAGCGATGACCGCCAGCGTAGCTGAGTGGAAGAGCATCGGACGCGTTATTCGAAGGTCGCAGGTTCGCTCCCTACCGGTGGCGAGTCATCTTTTCGTCCGCTTTTCTTTCTTTACTTTTATACTACAATACTTCTAATAAGATCCCCTATACTTTCCTTGGCATCATTGTCTGTTAGTTATCATTAAGATCGGGAGTAGTGTATGACATGCCACTATCTTGTGGAAAATCGTACACTGGGCAACCGGGCAGTTGCCTAAACGATCGGTTCCGAGAGTATGCATGCACTACGAACAACGGGACGGGCAGCAATATTGCCCCTACATTGCGCAAAATGTGGGTGCACGCCACGCTTCGCCAAAACAAAAATACTAAAAAGATGCAAGAACCAGTGCACCAGGGAGATCTATGAGGCCCACGTTATTCACACGCGCAATTAATCATCTGTTAACATGGCTTCTATAGACCTTCTCTAGAAAGAGCGTGATTATCTAGACCAGGGGTCAGCAACCTGTTGAGGTCGTGGGCCAAGCTGCATGAAGTCGACAAAGCCGGAGGCAGCACAGACATTTGGATGGGGGGGGAGGGAGGTAAATTGCAGGCAAATCGTGAATATTCGGTGAATTGGCACTAATTTGTAAAAGTGGATTATACAGTCACGTTTAGTTTTTAGCACGCACGTCACAAAGTTCCAATGAAACATAGGTTAGAAGCGAATATCCCATTTGAGTTCAAAACTGTCATGCTGGCCTTCAGGTAGGAAGTGGCAAGGCAAATGGGGCAGGGGGTTTTGATGCCGTGCCGGGGGGGGGGGGGGGGGGGGAATAAAACTGCTTTGCGGGCCGTATGCGGCCAGCGGGCCGCTGGTTGCCGACCCCTGTTCTAGACCACTGAATGTAATATTCGCGCATGTGGTAGTAAGAGAGCTGTCGTCATATTGTTTTGTTCATTTTGTTCTTTTTTTTTTGCTAGAGTACATATACCGCTGCGGCGAAATAAAACTCGTTGTCAGCGCTTGGTGCTGTTCCTTCCTTCTTTGTTCCGTTGTAGCGCTGTTTATCCGAAGTTCAGTATGTACCTACAAGCCCGCATAAACACTCTATTACACTGACGTACATCCCGAAGATCAGCGTATAGGTTTGTATAATAATCCTTAGTAGTTAGGGCGCAGTGACAGGCGTGTTAACTGCCCCTGTGGGGTTTTAAGAGACGTTATTATGATAACTGTTATAATTGCGCGGCACACTTAACGTAAGCATAAACATTTCCTTTTAACGCGATAGCGTTAAAGAGCTCGTTTCACAGAAATTCCGGCGTCGGCACGGCGTCGTTGGTTGTGAGCGAAAAATCATCATCTTGTCCGTGACCGAAAAATCATCTTGTCCGTGACCGAAAAAATCGAGAAAGATGCAAATAAAATAAATAATAAAAATTTTCGGGTCCGAGTGAGGATGGAACCCGGGTTGTCTGCGTGGCAAGCAGGTGTTGTACCATACAGCCATGCCTCTGCTTGGAAGTACTGTGAAAATAACTTCCTCTGCTTGGAAATGCAGTTGAAATAACTTCCATGCTTCGCAAACGCAAGCGTCCTTTATATAGGCGTCGCAATATAACATGTAATATCCCAGGAATATTGCGTGGTACAAGCGTACATTGCCATCGGGCGTCAGAATATGTGACTATCATAACGATTCCATAGTTTAAAGCCAGCCACCCATTAGAAACGGCACACACCTTACTGCGCGTATTCCCTTAACACCACGTAGTGGGTGCATAGCAAGTTCGAAAACATTTCCCACATTTGCCGCGCATAATTTCTCTAGGTTTAAAGCATACTACCCCTTACATAGTATGCACTGAGTGATTGAAGTACGCCCTAGGGACGGGATATCGCTATCGCGTTCAACTCTTAAAGGCGAAGCTTAAGGGTCCCCCAATTTTTTTAGGGGCGAAGCTCCTTAAGCCGTGGGTCGTGCGTCCTCGATGTATGTAGTTGTAGGTAGCCACCTCTCGTTTAGTTCTTGGAATGTCCGCTAGATGGCGGTACTTGTATATGATGAATATATTTATGGGCGATGCTTCTTATGGCATCACCTCGGCGGTCCTCAGTTGTCCATGCATTCTGAGTAGCCAGTAGGCACTGGATTTCGACCTCCAAGGTAGTGCCGGTTTGAGATGTCTCCTGTGCGTGATTAAACAATAAAAAATTCACAACGTACATGTAAAATTAAAGTGAGCTGCGAGTCGCCATGACTCTCATCGACCCTTTAGTATAAATGCGCCCGATCTCACGTCGTTCATGATGTACTGCGCAGAATTTGCGGAAGATTACCGGTTTACCGACGCACCTCCGAAGCTTCGCCCGCTCATCATCATTCACTCCGTGGATATGGTGCCGTCATCTCCAGTTCTCGTCTCGTTTCCGACAGGGCGCTGTCCTATGGACATGCGTACAATATGGCGGTTGGGTGAAGGTACGCTAGATGGCGTTGGCGGTGCAGCTGCTCTCCGATTGCGCGGACCGCCGTACGAGTGCGCTTGCCGGATTGTGCTGCTTGGCGGACCATGGAGGACGACCGGTCGTTGAAGTTTGAATAAAATTTCACACACACTATCGCTTTGATTACTGCTGGGCGAAACCACTGAAGATTTAACGGTGTAACCATGATTGCTTCAGTCACCATGACTCTCATCGACCCTTTAGTATAAACGCTCCCGATCTCACGTCGGTGATGATGTACCGGGCAGAATTCACGGAAGATTCACGGTTTACCGATGAACCTCCGCAGCTTCGCCCACTCATCATCCTTCACTCCGTGGATATGCTGTCTTTTGAGCTGTGGTAAGGGCGCGTTTGGTTAAAATTGTGCCCGATATATATCGGGCATATTTGTACGGTCACATTCAACATTGACCAGGCAAGATCTTGTCCCCAGAGACGTGATCATGCCTTTTGCCTTGATCTTGCGACGTTTGCTCCCGCAAGAGTAGAGTGTTACACAAGACTACATATATTCAAATAATGAAGCAAGCGCTATATCTTAAATTAAACTAATGCAAACTCCGCTGAAGAATATTACGTTAAAATGTATCCCAAGCTTATAACATGCTTTATTCTTATAATATTATAATTTGTCAATTGCTATCAGATTTTAAGTTCTGAATGTGGTGCATGACCATTGATCTTCATTTTATGACAAAATACAAATCAAAAAATAGTATTTTCATTACACCATTTACCGAATAATTATGGAAGGAACCTAATGAGTGGAGGGAACTTGATGAAGTCATTTCATACACCGGGGAACATTGTTCACTGCGGGGGCGTATCGGTTACGGTGCTCAGCTGCTGACCCGCAGGTCGCGGATTCGACCCCGGCCGCGGTGGTCGCATTTTGATGGAGGCGAAATGCTGTAGACCTGTGTACTGTGCGATGTCAGTGCAGCTTAAAGAAAACCAGATGGTCAAAATTTCCTGACTCCTCAACTACGGCGTCCCTCATAATCATATCGTGCTTTTGGGACGTAAAAAAAACAGATATTATTACGCTAGGGTCAGCGATATTAATTCTGCATTGTTGGACGATGCAGCAGCGATTACTTTTAATCGCGATAAATGACACCGTCTGACACTGCTAATAGAAGTGGATTACAGATATTTTAAGGATAACGAGAAACTTATCTGTATGAAACACACTTAATCACCATCAAATGATGACTCAACATAGCAGTTTATTAGCATTTTTATCTTATCTTCTTTGGCTGCCTCTTTTCTTTTTTTTTCACCTGGTTTGGTGTTTTTTTCCTTTTGCTTTATCTCTTGTTCTACGCCTTCTTTCTTCCTTTGCGCAATTCCTATAACCAAGAAATTATTAGGCCATTATTTGCAAGACTATGTCAGTTTCAAATCAGCGTTCTTGCTAAGGTTCGGTACTCTATGTAAGAAAAAACGTAAATGCCAGGATATTGTGATGCTCGACAGAAACCGAAGGCCCTTGGAAATCGTGTCGTATCAGAAGAGACAGAGTGAGAACCCGCAGGTAACATCATTTTTAGTGTTCACGTGCGCACAGCGCATTACGAATTCAATTCACAAAGAACACATAAGTTGCAAGTGGAATGTTGCAGCGTTTATGCGTGTTGATTTTTGCACATTATGTTCAATTAATTAAATAAAAAAGCGTTACACATTACCTGAGCAATTGCTCGTATTTGTGTTAGATGCGACGTCACTTGCGTAAATGTCTTGCGTAAAAATTAATGAGCTTATTTGACTGGCATTCAGGGTTGTGCACATGAACTATTCAGTTATGAAGTATTCGGCCATAAACTATTCAGCCAGACTTTGGTTAAACTGTCTTTTCTTTCCTGCGCATAAAGACTGTGTATATATATAATTACATGGCCGTACATACAACTCATTACATGGAATAGCGGCGTGCGACTTTTGACCACCCCTGCACGTTAAGATAGCCTAAGGACGTGAAGACAGCTTATTTTTTGCAGCCTTTGTTTAGTTATCTGATAAGCGTAAGTTTTCAGTTAAAAAAAATTGGAGGACACTTTGTACATTCCAAAGTGTGTTCGGCGAAAGCTTGTGTCTATTCGACCAACAATTTCATATTTTTTACAGCGAAAGCTGTATATGGCTAGGAGAAACGAAAAACCGCTCGGCATCTGTGTCACGAGCGGTCTCCATTGGCTGTGCTATCAGTTACGTCGTTCTGAGTGTCGTACCCAAGCTCGCGCGCCATTGGGTACGACGCTTGCAGGTCCAACGCTTGCAGCCACGGCGCGCCCTCTGGCGCGCCGAAGAAACGGCGTTGCGGCAGAACAGCGTTCACGGGATTGCGGGGAGCGCGTTCGCCGGGGCGAACGCCCGCTTTGGGCGAGTTTCTCCAGCGGCACTTTGGCTTCGGCTGCGACGTCTGTGACCGCCTGTGGTTCGACCACAACCTGGCAACGATAATTGTGGAAGGCTTCAGTGCAGCGTCGGGTTGAACCCACTGCTAAACACTGGGGCCGCACATTTCAGCTTCGCTGGTTAACCATTTGTACGGAGCGCTTGGGCGGTGATTTTTTTTCTTTTTATACTCTCAGTACAAACGGATTGTGTGCGTCTTTTCTTTTTTTAATTTTTTACAGCGAATCGCAGCGATAGGCGAGACTAATCTGCCTCCGTTCGCATGCATTCGTATTTTCTCGCGCTTTGTGCATCGTGCAGACGCTATCCACGTTCCAGCGCTAAAATTGACGGACACTTCGTAAATTCCAATGTGTGTTCCGCTAACGCCTGTGTCCATTGAGACGGGGTCGGTCAGAATGGAACGCGATCCGCGCGTCTCCCTCCTTGCATGATTGGAAACGCTGGGCACAGCGACGCTGCGGAAGCAAAGCGCGAGGGCTGCAGAGTCCGACGCGACCGGCGTCCGTTTGCGCGCCCCGGCGGCCACCTGGCACCGTGCCAGGGCTCGGACGGACGGATAAACGGACGGACGGATGGACGGACTGGTGGACGGACGGACGGACGGACGGACGGACGGACGGACGGACGGACGCGAGCATGAGACATTAAAGGCTTTCGCCTTAACACAGTTGTCGTGCATCTATACGAAGATTACCAATGATGCTATAAGTCCCTCTAGTCACACGACGCCGTCGTGGCATAATCAACTTGGCATGCTCGCTGCTATAACTACGGGAGTTATTTCGTAATTAATAAATGACACGCGGACTCTAAATTACATGAGAGCCATTTTCCGGTCTTGTTGACTTTTGTCCCCCTTAGTTCTTTTTTCCTCTGTGCATTCAGCAAAAACCACTTTTGATAATAGCGGTCAATATTACTGCGAGAACAATGATATGGACAGTCACGGTGGGTTTTCCCATCGGCATCGCCGTGCTATTCAGTATTTGCCTAAGAATGTATATGTCTATAAAACCCACAAAACTAGTACACAAGAAAATTTTTCCGTTGGGGTACCGTTTACTGTTGCGACACACATATCTCTGGGGTGCTCCAGAGTTTCAGAGGCTTGCTCACTATCACGCGTGAGATGGCGCAAGAGGTGAAAGGGCGCGCTTTAAAGCGCGACTGCGTTCGTGTTTGACGGAGTGGAGTTGCGCCCCACTGACTACGTACTTTGATAAACATGACATTCGCCTATGCATAAAGGCTTATTTCTGAAGGGGGGATTCAACAGACGGCTCATAGTTCAGTGCGTGATGTGCATTCGTCGCAAAGCTTGCGTTGAAGCCATAGCGCACGTGAAGGCCGCTTCTCTCGGTGCAACAGCTGTGCTCGTCTGCCCTGCTTCGCATAACATTGATTTCTTGCTATCGCATTCAGTGCTTCGCACTTGTTGCGAAACTTTGACTTTTTATATCCATGTACCCTTTGCTCGTATATCGACACTATGTATTACATCTATAAGCTGCGCCGCAATGCATCACGATAGAATAATCACAAAAATGCTTATTTTCCAGTGAAATCTTCATTTATGTAATAACGCTTTCTTAAACCGGTAGTGGCAATGCCTCAACACTGACATCAGCCTAATTCTTGAAGCCTAAATACAAGCGACGGCATTATTTTGTACACAGCGCTTGCGTTTCTGTGTTGTTCACTTTACAGGGCAAGCTTTAAACTGCCAGGCGAAAGCAAAATTAGTATCTCGCATGCATTAAGCCAGAACTGCTGCGTGTATGTGGCACAGAAACTCGGCAAGTCCCTCTACTCACGCTTGATTTACTAATGATGAAGAATAGAAGCGTGGCAGAGCGAGTGAAAAAAATAAAATAAAGAAGTCAACGCCAAGACTTTCCCTTGGTGCGGGGCGGCCATCTCTTGACAAAATAGCGTGGCTGTGTCAGACTTGGAGAAAAAAATCAAGCTTCTCTTTGGGGCAAAGCTCTGACAAAAAATAGTGGTAGGTGTGGCTTGCCATCACGGTGCGAGAGGATTAATTGGGCCTTTTTCGCCAAGCTCGGCGTGTGGCGATCAGAATTGGGGCCCTCAGCCGACGGAACCACCCATTGGCACTGGATGCTAATAAATGTTTATACTACTACACCACTCAATCGGTAGTTCACCAGCGAATCTGAAACGTGTGGCTCTCTCTATGGAGCTCCTGTCGGCGCTTTTCTTCGTAATTAAACCGCGTGGTGCTTTTTAGTTCCTACGATGCCTGGCCTGCCCATTCTTCGGGTACACTGAGCTGCAATGAAAGAAAGAAACTTGCTGATGGTGCAGCCAATAGCGCGACTCTCGCTTTGTGTTGCGTTATTTTTCAACTGGTTCGACATTGGCCCCAGCTCATCTTCATAATTAGTGGACCATTCACCGATGGTCGGAATTACCCAATTTTTGTTGCACATAGACGCTTGGAAGTATTGCGTACAGAGGCAGGCCAATGGCGGCGCTGTCAGTGACGTCGGTCTTTCCGTCGCAGTGATAAACGCAAGCCAAACACGAGTTTAACCTAATTTAATAAAAGCCATTGAGAAAACCACTATACAAAAGCATTAACCAATCGTCGGGACTAACCTGTTGATAAACAACTGGGCTGCACGTTTCAGTCTCACTGATTAATTATCTGTACGGAGTGCTAGGGCGGTGATTAATTTTTTATCTCACTGTGTAACGCTATTCAAAAGTAACCAGCATGCGCATACTCGCCATAGTGTCATTTCTGCTTAAAATGAATGGTGTGCAGAATTTTATTTTGTCAGATCGAAACGGACACTTTGCTATTACTTTGAATTGAGCCTTCATGTCATAAAGAACTATTTTAGACATATAAAGCGCATGTTCTTCAATATAATGTGCCATGTAAACAATGCTTTACTGAATGAAGTCAAGAAATTTCCATCAATTTCTATTTTCAGTAATGAGTTATTCTACTGAATATTCTCATTACTTCATTCTTTTACAATAAAACTCATAGCTGAGGGAGTTGTGGGTCCCCGTATTTTGTGCGCGCTACAGAAAAATTTCAACATGAATTCGTTCTTTTAGATTGGTAACATCTGAAAGTCTCGCCTATGCTTCAATTCATAATTCTGTGACTCGCGCAGTTAGTTTTTGTGTATTCATGTAGATGCCGACGGTAATACAGCAGGAAATAAATGTCACCGAACGACACTATGACAAGCGGTGGGCTCTATCTGCAGTCAAATATTATCAAAAACATAAATTTGGTAGTGGGAGTATTGTATAGGCCCAACTACATTTAACAAGAAAAAAATAAAAGACATACGTAAAGGTTTTGTTCATAGCCTTTATGTCGTCGTCAGTAAACCAGACGTGGTTTTCAGCCCCCCATTCTGCAGAAGAAAAAATCAAACCATTTTTTAGAGCAAAGCAACTACAGTGGCATGGAAGGAAAAAAGTGCTATGACATGTCTTGTTTGTTTACGCTTTAGTTTTTGTCGAGTTTAAACAGCACAGGTCGTTAGGATGACCTTGGCACATATGACGCGGTCACGTGAAAGAAGCAATGGATGATTAGTACATCGCTACAGGCGCGTGGCACGTTCCAAATAGTTATGCAAGTAATAATGAATAACTTCTAACGTGAAGCTATAGGAGACCAGTTACGAGTTTCTAACAGCGGCGGTACACACGCTTCCATAACCTCAGAGCCGTTAGGTTATACCTTTAGGCCACATGTCATCATCGCGGCAGTTATACAGACTTGTACGATCCATCGACGCTTTGCGTACATTTGACAGGCACCAAAAAAATGACAAGTGCGCTTGATGTGCCGCGTGACGCTTCCGACGAACATTTTTGAGACGCTGCAGCGCGCTGGAAGTTGTTCGCATTTGATATTGGTATTAGTTGCGCAACATAGCCGCTCAAGGAGATTACTCCGTCGGAGGCAGGAGACAACGATGTACAGTAAATTGCATTCTCTGTCTGGAGGAGTTATACTGGTCGATGTTTGCAGTCGTTGCTGATTTTCCCAGAGGTGTCTGAGCGCAAAACAATTTGTGAATCCCTTCTGTTGTTACTTGCGAGGTATGCTACTCGCGGTGCTCTTGTGGTTCCCGTCCCCACGCCCAGACGTGCTCGCAGACTACTGGCTACCCACCCACGAGCAGAGGTTGCTATCTCTCAAGTGTGAAACGTATCACCCGCGGACGCACTAGGAAGATTTCGCAGTTGTACCTTGCACAAACCACAGCGCGTTATAATACTGGAACTTTTGTTCTAGTATTATAAGCCTTATAATCGCTTTAAGTTGTCAGGGATCATATGACAGGTCAGATGCTAAAGGGTTAGCTGGTAGCCCTATTTCGTACAACATACCATATTTTGCTATCACATTCACTGGTTTGCGCATGCGGACAAATGTGACTTTTTTGCTGGTGTTCCTGTAAATAATCTTGCGAGCAAACATCGCACCCAGTACTCATCCTTTTAGAGGGTAACATATTTAAGAGAGGCTTTTACTAAAGAAGCGTTTTGAAGACGTTGGGCTCTTTGTCGTTCTCGGTGGGCTTCATTGGAATCCCGTCTGCGAACAAGTCATGTTGCACAGGCAGTGTTTTTTTTTTTAGAAACTACAAAGCTTTGTTGATAAAAGTGGAACGATTGAAAGGCACCTTTGGTTTTACCACACCATATATACAGCGAGGCAGAGGTGCTTCACCATTGCTAAAGCTACACTAAAATGCGTCGCCCTTGAAGCATTTGAGGCGTCCTTAAATGCGTCGTGCTTAAATGCGTCGTCCTTAAAGCCGAATGAAAGTGTGATGATGTGCGTTGAGGATATGACGAGCCTCTTCCGTCGAGCTGACCTGGACATGGCGAAAGAATAGAAGCTCCACGGCTTAACGTGAGGAATTAAGCAGCAGCCCTTTATTGGCCTGGCTTGACGCCCCTTTAAACTGTGGCGGAGTTTTTGACCGATGCCCTAATAACAAAGGAGTATACTGCGACATTCGTGCGTGTATGACCAGCAAGTGAGCTTCGCTTACTCCATAGGGCCAATTGCTGCTGCATTGCTGCATGAAGTAGCGTCGGCATCGACTCCTTTTGCGGCTTCATCCGATCAGTGGTGCGTGACATCGTGCAAAAGAGTCACTGCTCGCTTCAGCCAACTGTAGAAGCCATCTCCAGCCCCAACAGAAACGACGTATACCCGGCTCCCCAAGTGCCGCTTTCCAGCGTTGTCAGCCCGCTTATGCAACTTCGCGTAGCGCATCATACGCGGAAGTTTTGAGTCGTCATATTCCTGCTTCACCGCGCTGCGTGCGACTGATGCTTTCAGGATGTGCTTCCATCAGTCCATCTGAATCAGTACTTGGAGACTCGGCAGCCGCTCCGTCCCCCCCCCCCCCCCCCACCCCCCACCCCCCCAAAAAAAGAAAAAAACGGAATTGTCGATCACACCGGACAGGCAATCGCTGCGTCATCATTGTGGTGTGTCCGGGCATATGTAGCGTGAATGCCCGTATCGCTGCCTTCAACTCCAGGAGTTTGCCCACGCTACTGGAACAATATCGCATCAATAACAGGGTATTTGGGTCCGATAATGAACCTTCCGGCGGCCCCTGCTCGAGAATATTTAGATACCTCGGCGCATATATGAGTTACCCATTCTATTGTTATACATATTGTGATATAGAGTCACCCACCGTGGTGTTCTGCAGTGATTGTGCTGGGCTGCTGGCACAAAAGACGCGGGTTATTTCCAGATCGCGACAGTCGCGTTTCGATGGAACCAAAATACTAGAAGCCCATGTACTACGCGATGTCAGTGCATGGCGAAGACACCCTGGGTGGTCGGCATTATCCAGAACTATGTACGATGGCCTCTTTTACAGTCTGATTCGTTTTGTAACGCTCAAACTCTCGAGCCAACCAACCAACATCATATCCATTAACTGCCGACTGACATAGTATGCACCATATATGCTCCATGACGGCGTTATGGAATAAACATTTGAAAGTAGCGCTTCTGCCAATTGCAATATTCTCTTGGGCCGTCTCCTTTCTGGCACTCAATAATATTTTCACGCTCCATATTCATATAAGCTGTGAAACCGTAACGTCAGCACTTGACGTTCACCCATGAAGTATGTGACAGTAGTCGAATCCTACAAAACAAGGTTGAGTGCGGATGGTTCAAACCGCGTTATTTTGGGCATCGCCGAAGCCTACACTGTAAACGCAAACTAGTCGAATTGGGCGTTTTAAGGGCTTAATACTACCTTCACTTGGGACCGTACTCCCTTAGGGAGTTTTAAGATCGGTGTGATAAAGTTCTGCGTCCTCAATTTTACTTCCTTGAGAAATTAAGGGGACAAAAGGTGGAAGAAAGGAGGTAAATTCACGATCTGACGCCATTTTGTCAAATGGAGTTCAAGGACAGAAAACTCCTATTTCACTTTCTCGAGCATATCTTCCCTTTATTTTATCCGAAGCTATAGTGCCTTCAGTGCTGGCGTGCATGTATGCAACTGCGCGGGCGAAAGAAGTGTTTCTCAAAGTGCTTAATAAATTCATGAACGTGCTAATCAACGATTGCTTCGTCTCGTCGACTGATGCACATCGTTGTACGGAATACACACTACCGCTGGGCTCGGTTTCACGATGAATTTCGACCACAGAATGACTTCGCTTATGTTGTTTTACCATCAAATCGAAGTTAAACTAAAAGTAGGAGCGTGTACACCCTCGATGTGGCCTATCGGCACCGCATGCACACTCAGTATACCCCTTTGGATGACGAATTGGGCACAGGCGGCGTGCCTCAACGCACGGAATAATATCCGGTGTTGAAAAAAATTGCCCGCGTATCTGCGTGCTTCGCTGCAAATGTCGTCGAAAGACGATAGTCTTCTGCCGGCCGTACTACAATGTTTTGCCTTGACTCAGACAGCGCTTTCTCTATGTTGAATCGGCCGCATCTGGCTGACCTTGATAAAATAGAGGAGGCGCTGCGTGAGACATGGACGCCATCTGGCAGTGCTGTCGAGAAACATCACCTTGTGCAGAACCCAGCAGCAACATATCGTCGGCCGAGGGCTTTTTTGTGCATAGCGTCGCTTTTTGAGCGCAGCCTAAGAAACGCTGGGGTCTTCATAATTACGTATCTATGTATTTTCTTATAAAGAAACATACCAGAGACTACTTATGTATTGACATTGCTCCTCAGACTTGCGTAACATTTGCTTTTTGATCGACCATGTTCACAAGTATGAACAAAAATACTTGTACAAGGTGGCTGGGCGCTGACAAAAGTGGTTAAACTTTGGCCGGGTGGCTGAATCGTGTGACGTGCCGACAAACAGAGAAACAGACAGACAGACCAAAATTTCTGCGAAGAAGTATCCCAAGAAAGACTATCGTCTTTAAAAACCCGGCGAAAAAAGAAAAAAGAGAAACGAAAGAAAAAACGCGACTCTCCTCAAGCGGCTGCTCTGAAAGGGACGAAGCGCCTGCGACTTTCGAAAGGCGGCGATAAGAGCGGAACAACCATCGCACGCATGCGCGCGCGGAGGGGGAAAAAAGAAAGCAAAAAGAAAGAAACGCGAGAAGAGAGTCTCGAGAAACGCGAAAAGTTCCGAAATGACAGCGGTTACTACCGCAGGCTGGCCCCAGCGGCGTGCGTGAGTGATAGCGAAGCGGTCATGGGATAACGTCGGTTTTGTGAAGGACGCCTTTCAACTACCCTGCTATGCGTCGATCATGTGTGCACATTTCATGCCGGCAGCCTTACTGTGTTCTCGTCGCGGGACGTGAAATGTGTGGTTTGAAGACTGCAACGTGCACTGCGTGTGCAATGGTATGGCAATGGCCTGGTGACTCAAGCGAGCAGCAGCTGATGGGCGCGCCGCGTTAGCGGCACATTCAGGAACACAAATGGTACGTAATACTTATGTTTCCTCTGTTTGCGCGACCTTGTCGCTTGGGCAGCAGTAGGTGATGTTCTGCACATTGCGTCGCGTCAAAAGTGCAATGAAAAGCGAAAAAAGAAATGCCATTAAGCTCACATAACAACGATGTGTGATACGTGTTTCGAATTGGCTGACCGCTTGGCGTGGCCAGCCAATTCAGGCGAGTGCGCCTTAACCCTTTCAGTCCCGAATTAAATATTTTCAATGTAAGCAACTAGCTCTTACATTTTGAGATGAGCATGATCGTGGTAGTCCTAAAAAACTGAAAAACTATTCGCTCATACTTTTCAGAGAAGAGTAATTAACGTGTCAACTAATTTAACAAATAATTATTATTTAATAATCATTCCATAATTTTTGCTTCATTTACTACATAAAATATTATTTACATAGGATAGCATATTGTCCAATAGCCAAAATTCAAATTTCCGACACAGAACTAAGATTAATGCCCCATCTCTGCACGGTGAAAGAAGACGCTGCCTCAGCGAAATGCGCGAGCAGCATGACCGCTTCTGTAATTTCTTCGCTCAGACGTGACCTGCCTTTATTATATGTACCATGTTGACACCACATGTAGGGCAGATGCTAAATACGGGCTCTTGAGAAAGAACAAAGCTTTATCTTTACCAGATGCTTGCTTACTGACCTACATAATACATGATTCCAATTGGAATCACAGGGACTGAAAGGGTTAAAACTGAATGTTTGTACGACATATAATTTCCTTGCTTGCGATAAAGCATGAATGAAGCAGTGCTTCCAATATACACTTAAGCAACAACAAAAACAAAAAAAGACAGCTGTTATCACGCTGTCATGTGGTAAAACGTGCATTAAGGCCAGATTTGTTTTCTATTTATTCTGTTCCCATGCGCAGATTATGAGCAGGTAAAAATACTTTTTTCACGACAATTTTGCATTGGGCACTTTGTCTGTCTCCTGCACAAAAAAGTTAAATTGCATATTGCACATTGACATCATGAGCTTGTACATATTTAGCTAGAAAGAATAAGTCATGTTAATGACACATTATGATGGTCATATGATGTGTAAGACATGTGATGTGTAGACAGTGTGTTTGCTGAAGCACGTGCATTTTATGGTATGGTCACTTCATTAGTCACATAGTATCAGCACTAGAACTTGCCAAGGTTACATGTGCATATTAATGTAATTTAGGAGATGTCACTTGTGCAAGGCTAATTTAATCACATTGATATAAGTCAGTTGAATCTGTTGAACCTCGTTGTTGAATCACCTTGTTCTTTCCCTCTGGTTATTTTGTTTTACTTTTTGTTGCCATAGTGTTTATGATCAGCACACAGTATTCTGACTGTTGACACAATTTCTGACAAGGTAAACAGGCTGGTACTTTGTCCACGTCTCCTATTGTCGTCATTACAAGTGCACTGTTTAATTTTGCCATTAATCAATACCAAGTCGCCCAATCTTCAGTCCTAAACAGAACAGCTGTGGTTGATGAAGAAGCTAGTGTTCCATGTGTTGTAAGTGACAATAACTGTTGGTGCGTAACGTCCCAAAACCACCATACGATTATGAGAGACGGCGTAGTGGAGGGCTTCGGAAAGTTAGACTGCCTGGGGCTCTTTAACATGCACCTAAAGCTAAGTACGTGGCCCTCAAGCAGTTACACCTCTATTGAAATGCGTTTAACTCCAAGGTTAATCGTACTAAAATTTGCACCCCTTTACACTACAATGCTAACTTCACTGACTGCTAGAACTACTCGAATGATGGTACACAGGACAAAAGCACACTTCTGGTGCTGTTTCGCATTTCATTACAGTTGTGTACTTTTTGCGCTCTGTACTTTAAGTGAAAAGTTCACAAGAAACTACTTAGCAGCATCTCACTATTGCATTTGTTTCGTGTTCTGTTTAAAGGTCTGCAATAGTATAGTCAAGTGTTAGTCTTTACCATGACATTCATATTTCTGGATATGGAAAGCTTAATGGACTTCTTTTCTATTATTTTCAGGAAGACATTTCTGGCAAAGCTGCAAGAGTTGCTTACCCACTTGTTTGTGTACAAGACACTGTATTGCGGGAACTCACTCTACACTAACGAGGACCTGAAGGGTAATGCAAACCACAGAAAGCTATACACACTTAGTGCGAAAAAAATTACAAAAATAAAGAACCATGCACTCACAGAATGAGTATGAACGTGACTAAAAACGCCATACACATGTTAAATTTCAGTTGCTAATACTGTGTTGTCCTGTTCCCTTCATTTCTATTTCTGTGTGTGTTGCTGTTCTGTTTTAACACTTTAACTATGAACTCAATTCCTGACTGCTTTACAGGCTCTATAGATTCGTGGTCAAATTCTATTCAACCACATGGCATAGCAAGCCCTAGGATCCAATATGCCAAGCCACCAGCCACTACTTGTAGGAAATTTTTAATTTTAGGCATGTGATTGCCTAATTTCAAGTTGACTTTGCAGCCATGGTAGTGGTGTTAACTTTCAATGTGGTTTTATGTGCAAGCCATGAAGTGAGGAATTAAAGATGAACTTTTTAGGTTGCAGATGACAGTGGCTGGCATGGGAATACTGTAAACATAGCTGTAGTAATTATGTATATTAGAAGTATTGGTATATTGCAGTTGTGTGATAATGGCGACAAATTCCCAAGTATATTTCTAGAAAACTGCGTTCATTTTCAGATATTTGTGAGTAAGTATGTCCAGCCATATATGAATGCAATGTTGTCATTTTACTGGCATGACTGAACGCCTTTACAAATTGTGGTAAGTGGATCTACAATCAACACCACAGGTCTATTTTGGACTTTTCTGCAGAAAACAGGACTGTATGATGATGTGCGACATGTTTTGATGCCATGGGGCAAACTAATTCAATTAAAATCTACAACATGCCTCCCTGCATGGTTGCATATTTCTTAAAAGTAATGCTAGCCTTATTGTACTTAGTTGGCTTCATGTGCAAGCTGACACCAAGTTCCTTGTAGATCCCATTTCTCTGGATTGTGTTTACATACTAGCACTGTGAAGTGCACATGCCAGTGTGCATTATGATATTTGCCACACTACTTTCATGTTGCTTTACTGTTGTGAATTATATATAGTGCTTGGGCTGTACTGTATACGTTCTTAGTGTTTTGTATTGGGTGTAGGTTCTGTGCAAGAAGATGGAAATATACATATGCTTACACTGACATGAGAACTGCTACTGTCTTGATTCCAATAAAATATTGCGAACACTGTTTTTCTTATCATTCTTATCACAGCTGTTTCGTTGAAGAAGACGGCAATACTACATTTTTTTTATTCTTGCTACATCATCTGTGCAAGAGGAGTGCCACATACACATGGACTTTCACAAGGGCGAAGTGCATGTGCATTAATTTTTTTATTTAACGGGAGACCTGTCACCGCTAATTTGTGGTGGTTGTACTTGACATTGGGGCATGATTATGCATTCGCTTTAATGCATTTGTGTGATGTTTAAAAATGAAGGTTAATTAGTAAGATTGTAATTAGTAAGATTGTAGGTAGTCTCCGAGTGTGAAAGCGACTAAATACTGAATTTGAGTTAGAGAATCACTGTGTGCCCCGCGAAAGTGCGAGTTGCCAATAAGTGCTAATTGTGGATGTAGATTATCGTTCAGCTACTGTGAAGGCGCTGCTGCACATCCGTTTGTTTGGCTCGCGAGAGTACGCGCGCAATAAATGCACTTAGTGTAGGCGCGTTACAATGTCCTTGTAACTCGGGCATGTGCATAGGCGTGCACACGGGGAGGGGGGGGGGGGGGTTCTGCCCCGTGCATTGACTTAATAGGGAGGGTGGGCGCAGCGACGAGCCTTCGTCCCCTCCCCCCCTTCCACCTAAAGAGGCACCCTGCGCACGCTTGTGGGCATCTGCGTGAGTAACTTTTATATGCTATGGGAGTCGTAGCGGTGAGCGCGCCGGTGGATGACGAGACCGATGGACACAGGCACGCTCTCGGCTCGCGCTTAGGGGCCGCTGACAGTCAGTCGCGGCAGAGTTTTGAAATGATAAAGATGTGTTGCTCAGTGTTTCGTCCTCGTCTCTGAGGGCTTCCGTGCGGCAGGAGGCACAGACCCCAACAATGGAAACACAGGTGGTCTCGTACAGCTCAGAACACGCCGCTGCCATGGGACGCGTGCAGCTCGCGGCAGAAACAACGAAAATAGCTCCACATCATACGCCCATGGAATGCACATATGTTCGGCCATCTGAGGATACCTTTTATCACGCTGGTATCCACTAATTTCCGGGCTAGTGAAACAGTGTCGAAGTACTCAAGAGGGCACACGTTTACAATTTTTCTAGCGGCACGACACGACGAACCGAATAGTTCGAAGCTGAAGGTGTTTACCTTGGCCTTCGTGACGCCCCTGAGTTTATGTACTGGCCTTGCGAAAGCGCGAACACATGCCGATGCTACGAGAACAAAAGTTTGGGGCGTCGCCGACAGGGTTAGTAGCCGCTTTGTAGATATATACCCCCGTGAAAAACTACGCAAGCTGGTGGTGGCGCTGTGGTGTAATGGATATGATGTTTGCTTTCAGTGCGTGTGGTCGCGAGTTCGATTCCTGTGTCGTGCGTGCTTGTATGCTTATGTCATGTATGTGCATGAATACATTAATGTCCATTTTCTAATATGTTCTAGTGATGAATAGTTGCAAGAAATGCCTCTAAAACGCTAGTTTAGTGCCTGAAATACTTTTTTTTTCGCGCTCTCTCGGGCCGCGTATAAAGGAGGGTTTTAAAGGCTCTCAAAAGAAGCAGAAAAACTTCCAATGCGCTCCGTTCAAGCCCCCCGAAATGAGTTAAATAAAAACACCGAAGTTACCTCCCTCTTTTCCCTCTTTTGACTCCGTTTACTTTGTAAACAAACCTTGTTAAGCCTTCTGCACCGCAAATCGACTGTGTATCTCGAAAACGGAGCTGTTTTATCGGCAGTATACGCTTAGCGAAGCCTCATTACTCAAATCTAAATCAAATACCAGCATTATTTGGGAGTGAATGAGTTTAATAATGCAGGCCGACGGCTAGAAAGATTCGAAGTGGACGGCTGTCGCTTCAACAGGCACCGCCATCTCGCCCTGCGTACCCCCCTAAAACCTCCTTTGGTAGGGGTTTTGCGTAGTACCTTTAGGATGCCAGTTAAGAGCCGGGCCCAAAACTCCCAAAAAGGCTCAAACCCGTTTGCTGTGTAGATAAACATATTTCATCCGTATTAGGTAGCACATCAATCTGAACTACATTGCGGTAACTTCAGCATGGAAATGTTTTCTTGGCTCTAATATTTGTTGTGACACAAGCTTAACTTCACTGGTACGTTCTAACTCTGAATCACTGAGCTTTATAGGACGCACACTTTTGGACCCATCATGTCCTTAAAGAGGCTCTAGCTTCAGCTTGCTGAACTGACATGTGAAATCACGTTTGCGACCCGTCATTGACTATGTGATCCGCTGTGGTCAAGAAATCCTCAGCTATTGCGGCTACCTTGGCTGCCGTGTAAACACGTGGTCTAAAATGAACACATGTGGCAGGTTTTCCGGTAATCGATTAGATTATTTTCTGGTTTAGAACAAAGAGCAATCATGACTTGGTCAGCATATGACCTTTTTTAGCATTTCCTGCTTGTTGGACGGAACCTTATCTCTTGTTTTATTATCATTCAATAAACAAACAAAAAGAACACTAATTGTGTTGTTTCCCTGTAAGTTATCTTTCTCGAACATCTTTTCTTTTTTTTTTTTCACAAATTTTCCAGCATGGCCGGGGGAGCGGCCATGCATGGCCACTCCCGTGGTGGGCTGAGCCATTCAATTAGAAACCAAAAATTCAACCAACCAACCAGAAACCGCTGTACACTACTCATCAGCTTTCTTTGCTTCCAATCAGCTTGCCTTGATTTACCATCCTTTAGAATCCG
Organism: Rhipicephalus appendiculatus; assembly: GCA_030522465.1. Taxonomy (NCBI): domain Eukaryota; kingdom Metazoa; phylum Arthropoda; class Arachnida; order Ixodida; family Ixodidae; genus Rhipicephalus; species Rhipicephalus appendiculatus. Next base: position 18,963 of record JALIZH010014726.1, read on the forward strand.
TAAACGACTTGGCCTACTGCTGCAGCCAGTGCAAACAGCTTAATGTATGTGTGCTCCTCTCTGGTTGTTTAGAAGGTGACGCGGCCCCTAGCATGCTTTCGTTTGATACGATGCTGTAGTTTCCATTGCACATCATAGGCACCCATAGAAGTTTTACTACATACGTTTATTCGTTAAATACGCACGAAGGCACGTAAACATGATCAACTAAAAACCATTGGTATTGAAAACTCGGACATTCACTTCATGATTATTTGTCATTTGAAAGATGTACGGCTTTATACTCTGCAAAAAAGTGGCGATCGATACTCCAGGATTGCGGATATATTGAATAGATCGCAGCTACCCCGTCCGGTCCTTTTTTGTTTCAATCCTGGATTGTTTGATGCTGAGGACCTCTAAATCGAGGTATCACTGCAGAGTACCTGTAAGCGTTGCGGCCCATGCTCTTTTGTCCGTTTCTTCTCCCTCGAAACTCGAGGTATTCGTAGAATCTGTCTTGCGACACCACGTAAAGCACTGACAGGAAAGCTGTTTTTCTAAGTGGTGTTTACACGATGAACGCGATCGGCTTGCAGAAGTATAAAACACTCCCTTTCGCGGCCCTTAGCCTGCATATAGGGCCCGTGTTTATTATACTGCCGTTTTTTAAACAATAGTGCTCAATAAAGTTATGCTTTTGGTAACCCTATACATTTAAAATAAAAAGAATATTTTTAAGAAACAAAAGCTAACAGTATTATATCCTAAGATTTATCACGCGTAGTTTTTCTAGGGCGACGTCTTTTTTAGGCATAATTTCAGAGTACCTGTCTGCATAGCGGCTTGTGTCAAATAAACGCAAACTCCCTGGGATGCTGACGTTAATTGTCTGACTGTGTTCCTCGCAATCAATGAAGAAAATCTCAAGAACCCACTGCAACAATCATGGTAATAGAAATAAAATTTCCATGAACGAACTTGTTTCGCCTTCACACGCTACGGTTATATTAACAGTTCTTTTGTGGTTCATGCGTAGTAAACTTTATCGTGTGACTTCTCAGTAAAGGTCTGCATTACAACTCAATGAGTCGTTTTACTAATGTTAATCATTCGACAAGCTGATAACTCACGTGGTGCCTAATCCTTTAACAAGGGTCTTTGGATTTCGGCTCCCTGGAAGCTCCAAGAACAACATCGCACTTGGCCCTTTACAAAATGTTGAGTTTGTGGCCATATCTGCAAAGTGAGATCATCGCACGGTCATGTAGCATTTAGAAGCGCATGGTTTCCTCGGTGCTGGTGGAAAAAAAGCTATTCACCCAGGTAGCCTTACGGCAAACCTTTTTTACATAAACGCACGCTGACAGCTTGTTTTAATCAATGAAAAAAAAAAAGCAACAAGATGATGTAAAAAGCAACAGAATGCAGTACTAAATATTGAATCAAAACGGCAAGTTGGGCGAGTTGGTAGTTAAACATGGTTATATGAGGGCAGCTCGACCCGGACTTAGGACTGAGAGACACGTACACAAACGAGCGCTCGTTTGTGTACGTGTCTCTCAGTCCTAAGTCCAGGTCGCGCTGCCCTCATATAACCATGCTAAATATTAGGGAGAACTATTTTTACAAAAATGCCCTATGAATAACGGATTCATTCAGAAAAATATTCCAGCATGCTTCGAGAGCATATAAGTAACACACACACACACACACACACACACACATATATATATATACTCTGCAGATCAGCGATGAGAAAAAGTTCTTTCCGCATGACATCGAACTGTACCGTCAAGAGCATTTGCACGCAAAAAATTGTGTAAACGCTGATCTACGTCGCCATGTCATGCTATCTGATGTAAATCGTATTTATAAGGAAACGCGTTGACATGTACTTGTTACTTTGACAAAGGCTGGTCCAGCAGCCGGAACGTCAGTAAATATACCGTGAAAAACCAACGTTGCGTCGTACTCTCTCTTCAGCCTTATGCTACCGGTGCCAGCGTGATTTCCATGCTGCGACTAAACAGGCCGGGTGTTTCAAGAAATGTGTTCAATATCCTTAAAAAATCAGCAAAATGACGTATTTACCCGCTCTCTTCACAATTGCTTTTTCTGTCGCGACAGACATCTCAAGAAGGTTGAAGAGATGATTTGAGACAGCAATTAAAAACGTTAAATTCGTTTTAATTAGCGGAGTGAGGCAGTCAAGTAAAATGGGAGAATTGAAGTCCTTCATGCGAAAAACCCATTGCAGCTTTGAGATTTTGAAAAAGCGGCCTCTAGTAATAATTGCGAAGTAATGAAGTTCTCCCAAATTCAGCGGCGAAACCGTAACCGAAAAGCGGAAGAGCGCAACGGGCATATTCGTCTGAGACTTTCAGAATGATTGAGCGTCGTTATATCAACCATCAAACGACTTCGTTGTGGGGTGTGTGTGGGCTGCGCTTGCTATTATAGCACGCATGACGCATATACGTTAGTGAACGTGGAAGAATTGCACCTCTGTAATCGTTCTCTTGAACAGTGAGGTCATTCTCGTCCTCTGCTTGTTGCGTTCATCGGTGCTTGGGTTTCGGTTTCGCCGTTGAATTTGCCTGAATTTCATTACGCCACAATAATTAATTGAGGCCACCTTTTTGGAAATCTCAAAACTGCGATTGGTTTTTGACATGAAGAATTTCGACCCTCCTTTTTGACAAAACTGCACAACTACACTAATTAAAAAGGTAATTAATGTAATTTTCTTAATTACCGTCCCAAATGACCTCTTCATCTATATTAAGATGCAAGTCGCTACAGAAAAAGCAATTGTGAAAACAGTGACCAAATAACGCATTTTCAGATTTGTTGAGGATATTGGACACATTTCTTGAAACACCCTGCGTGTATATATATATATATATATATATATATATATGTGTGTGTGTGTGTGTGTGTGTGTGTGTGTGTGTGTGTGTGTGTGTGTGTGTGTGTGTGTGTGTGTGTGTGTGTGTGTGTGTGTGTGTGTGTGTGTGTGTGTGTGTGTACGTGCGCTCCTCGCATTTAGAGGATTCTGACATATTAGAACACCTCAAGATATCCATTACCTTTGTAACGCTTTCTTGTTCCTACTGACGATTAGACATGTCATGTTGGGATGACTACTACTTTTCTCTATCTAGTTAATCCAATAACTTATAATAATTTTTTTTAACACAGGCAAAGTACGTGGTTGAATCTAAGTTTCATGGACAGAATATTTTAAAAAGTTCCGGGATTCACACACGACAGCTCGGCTTCAAAATCTTAACATGAACTTTATTTTAATTGCGTCGAGATATTCGCTGAGCTTTTCATATCTACTGGCCGCATTGTGTCACGACGTAAATTGTTGTTTATGCAGATAATGTTGGGATCGAAAGGCAGACGACATTCTCGGTACTGTGGGGCAGTCGACGGTCATGAGCAAATGCTTCGCCTTTTGATCATGTTAAACTTTAAGTTACATTTGTTGTGAAACGAAAAGTGGTGTGTAGCGAGCAGGGGCGTCAGCAGAAATTTGTTTGGGGTGAGGGGGGGGGGGGGGGGGCGGGGGGGGGGGGGGAGGGCATTTCACTGGTCTGAAGTGGGGCCCCGCTGTGATGAAGTGCAGTGACGTGGTGGTTTTGGTGAAGTGCGGTTGCCTGGTGTGTTGTATTAGACGCTTCGGGAGGCAATGGAAGTGATGCTTCAACCACTCAAACCACCGGCCCGCCGCAAGAAGAGAAAGTTCGCGGTAAAAAGCAAGGTCAAGGCCCTTAAAAAGACCAATGTGACGTGGGCACGAAGACAAAGAGAAGAAAAAAATGTCGAAGTTTCGCCTCAAGGGCAAAGCAATGAATGCGATAGCAAGAAATTGAAATCTCACATGAAGAAGGACCAGCCACTTGAAACTTGCAGAGTGCCTCTGAAGAACGAAGAAGGACGCTCGAAAAGAACGCACAGGTATTCACAGAACAAGCGCGAACTAACAACTGTCAGAGTTGCTACGTCCTTAATGTTTGAGCAGCGTGCTGTGTCGACAAAGCAGGACCACACACTCTTAGATAGTTTTTCTAAATGTGAAGCATCTCTTAGTGAACTTCGGTTACTTTGACCCTATCTATCTATCTATCTATCTATCTATCTATCTATCTATCTATCTATCTATCTATCTATCTATCTATCTATCTATCTATCTATCTATCTATCTATCTATCTATCTATCTATCTATCTATCTATCTATCTATCTATCTATCTATCTATCTATCTATCTATCTATCTATCTATCTATCTATCTATCTATCTATCCGCCTACAACTTTGTGCTCTCCAGACCGTATCGTTAATGCGATTTATACCAAAATTGGCATGGCATAACATGACTGCATGATGAACATGAACGACTGGTCATATCGTGAATATCATAACTAACTTCCCATGAACGGTATGATTTACATGCCATGGCCGTGGATCTCTTGCGGCTGTTTCCTTCTCTTGATATAACCAAAAATTGGTATGATCAGACATTTCTGCATGGCCAACATAAATGACAGGTGGTAATATGAAAATCATCACGTGCATGTCATGTACAACATGATTTATATGCCACGCTCATGGCACGCTCGCGGCAGTTTCGCTAGCTTGATATACACTAAAACTGGTATTGCGTGACGTGAGTGTATGAAGCACATAAGTGGCAGGTGGTAACATCAAAATGATGACATGCATGTCATACACAACGCCGTTTACATGCCACGCTGATGGTGCGCTTGCGTCAGTTCACTAGCTTGATATACACCGATATTGGTATCGCGCGACGTCACTATATGACGAACATAAATGGCAGGTTCTGGCATGTAAATTATGACCTGCATGTTATGTACAGCATGATTTGCTCCTTGCTGGCTGCTTCGCGTTACATCGATTCCACCAATGAGTGAGGACTGCCGTTTTTTTTAAACCGCCACGCGTGGGTGAGCCCTCTGCGTCTCCAGCCACGTGGTGGCGCCGGTCGCAAGGTGTACCTAATATACGTTCTTTTTTCTGCATTCCACATCACGAGTGGTACAGAAATGGGCCACTTTTTCGTGGGTTTCATAACGGTAGTTTTCATATTCAAAGAAAATGTAGGAGCGTTGCGTGATAGAGAAAACGCTCAAGCTAGCTCTTCCGAGATCTGCGTACGACCAGCGGTTAATTTTGTATATTAATAGCTTGCCGTTATAGTGTCAGCGGACGCAGGGCGCGTGGTATTAGTCTGCCTCCGGACACAGACGCGTTCGGACGCAAGACGGTGAGCCATCCAAAGGGCGGGTTCAGCGGCCGTGTCTGGCCATGGCACTAGGCCTAATGACGCCGCACTGGGTTATCGGTATGTACTAACGACCTTGCCACCAAGCGAAACTATGAGGGGAGCTAGTGTTTGTTTTTTACACTGTGACGTTGCTGGAAGGCCATACCATGGAAGATTTTCGTAAGCCGCTGCAAAAACTCGGTGTGCTTACAGACATGATAGGTATAGGAACCTTCCACATGGAGCACCTGTGGCTGTTCAAGCTACGAACGCGAGAAGTAAAGGAAGTGCTGGTGAACGCGAGTGGCTTGAAGGTGAAAGGGCGCTTTTGCGCTGTCATTGATCCTGTACAGCAAGAGATCACATCGAAAGTGCACTGGGTGCCATTTCACATGACCGGGGAGGCACTCGAGATGGCTTTTGACCACTACGGAGAACTAAAAGAGATTAATGAAGTGGAACGGAAGGTGAGAGGTTTTGAGCAGGTCCGAGCGCACCACGCGTATTCTACTGATGACGCGCCGAGGAGGATTTACACCAGACTCACTGCCCCATTTTTTCAAGGTGTTTGGTTGGTCAGTGCTCGTCGCGGTTCCTGGAAGAGCTCTAAATGGCCTTCGTTGTTGACGTAAAGGACATCTTAGACGGGGCTGCAGAGTGCAAAGGTGTGCTCGGTGTCGAGAATTCGGTCATGAAGAGCGATATTGTGTGCAGATATACGGAACAGTTACTGGCAGTAGGCAACCTGAAGAAGAGAGGGACTTGAATTGATGGAGGAAGAAGTAACGGTTAAGCTGACAGCGCACTCGGAAACCCAGGCAGAGCAGCTGTGAATTGACGCGGAAAAGATGGCAACACCATTCGCGTCGACACAGGATGCCACAACAGGAATGAAGCAGAGACAGAGAAGAATGATGGAAGAAGAAAAGACATCGCCAGCACCTGCAGTCTTGGATCTTGGATGCGCTGAACAAGGATTTAAACGTGGAACCACAGACGCTATTCGAGACGCGTGATGACACGGTCATAGAGAGCCAGCCACGCCTGCCAAGCAGTGCCGAAAGGACGCTACCACGGTGGACGGTACTGTTGAGGAGACGCTGGTGGGCAGCGCTCAACGCCTGGAGCCGCAGTGGATGGTGGTGCGGTCTGTCCTGGACAAGAAAGGGAAATGCGCCTCAGCGCAAAGCTCAACGTCGGCCACCCGTGAAGGGGAGGCGACGCAGTGACCAACGCGACTGCGGTTGCGGGTGCCCGTTCAAGCTTTCGTGCCAGCGCAGAATACTTTGTTTGTGGGAGTTCCTGATAGCTGGTTGCTGTACCGTTGTTCTACTCTTGTTGATTGAAATTAATATCTCGCTAGCTCCATTGCGCGTTGGAACGCTCAACGTTAGAGGTCTGTGTTTGAGACGTCTGGAGCGTCAGCAACGACGCGTAATGTTACCGGAAGATTAATATATCTTGGTGGTTCAGGAGACAAAAATAGAGGGCGAATCATTCTGATGGTATGGTTGCACAGTTTAGTGACCGCTACGATGTATGTGTTAGCGATGCTGTTGGCACACTGGTGATTGCTGCGTATTTATAAAAAATGCCCCCTCCTCCCCCGAAAGGGGAAATCGTGAGGAAATGCGAATGCATTTCGCGCGCGCTTCACTCCATTTATATATGGAGCTTGTGGTTCGAAGAAGAAAAAAAGGCGCCTAATTTCTGCAGGTCATGGTCCGGGAGCACGGCGCAACGCCTGTTTTTTTATCGCGGGAGCTCCGCTGAGCTCCCCGCGATGCGAAAACGCCCTCACGCGCCAGAGCGCGCTCCTCCCCTCTCTACTTTGCTAGGGGCGAGGATAAGCGCGCGCGCCCGCAGCTGTTGCTATGGGAGAAGGAGTGAGAGCGGAGAGATAACACCTTCCGGCGCGCGGGCACCTCCTCAGCCTATCCTCCCGCGGACGCCGCCGCCGGACAACACGGGATGCCTGACATAGCCCGACTATGAAATGCATTCGCATTTAAAAAGGTCTACGTATAATCATAGAAACAGATATAAGTGATCAGAGTGGGCGATACGTGCTGTGAGATTTTTTACGCGAAAACCTGGAATTCCGAATATTATGTGTCTATGCACCAACAAAAGTGAAGCAGCTGCTAAGTTTCTTTAAAGGGCCCGTCACCAGGCGACATAACGAATTTTAGTTAGACACTGGAAGTTGTGCCGGGCCCAATTAAGAGCATTACGCCATAATAATTTTTCTAATCTGGACCCATTAGAAGCTGAGAAAACAAATGTTTTTTGAGGCGGCGCTAAACCAGGATGCGAGAAGGGGCGAGCTTGAAACCCTTGCGGCTCGCCCCCTGTAGCCTTCACAAGCCAAATCCATTCCCAGCCCTCTTCGGCACGCGAGCGGGAGGGATCATATGACGCATACGCATGAATACGTCATGCGCACACAAGGTCGCTAGCGTATCACGTGCCCGAACCAACCCCTAGCCCCCGAAACGGGAGCAGTGTGGTGTCGGCGATCTCTATGCTTTGTTTTGCAAGCTATGCCGAATGCACCCTCGCCGATCACTTGGCTTTCAACCTATTACTGAGCATGAAATCTGCGACATTTATATGGACGCGAGACTAGGGATGTTTATAAAGACGCGAGTATAGTGAACTAGAACACATATATCCTAGTGGCGCGAACGGGAGCGTTCGGGCGTGCCATTTGGCACAGAAAAATCCAGGTAGAGCCGCTGCAACTTTCCTAGTGGCACCGACGCTTCCGCCGGCATTACTGCGTGCGCTTGTGTGCGTTTCACCCCATGGTTTCACCGCGTCGTTGTATGTGGAGCATAAATAGACATTCCTAGTTGAGCGTCTGCTACAACTATGGGGACGCAGCCACTACTGAGAATTAAGGTGCGTTGATGCGCGCTTTCACCGCTTTCGGGTGAGCACGGTACATCCTGCGTCGTCGTCAATATGCGGCGTCTGTAGTGAAAATGAATTTTTTTAAATTATATTTTTAGAGTTCAATATAGCGCCGTCTACTACGGCGCAGCGACCGCATTTCAGACGCCGATGGGACTCCGACTCGCGTCGTCTCGCAGCTGTTAAACTGGGCAGCGCTGGACGCTGGCAAAAATAAATAAACAAAATAAAAAAACCCGGCAGATCCCACGCACTGTAGGGAATCGATGTAATGCGAAGCAGCTAAATCATGCTTTACAAAATTTGCATGTCATGTTTTACATGTTACGACCTGTCATTTGTGTTCGTCATACAGTCACGTCGCGCAATTCCAAATTTGGTGTATATCAAGCTAACGAAACGGCCGCGAAGCGCGCCGCATGAGCGTGGCATGCAAGTCATGTCGCACATGACAAGTCATGATTTTCATATTACCACTGGTCATTTTTGTTCGTCATACAATCACGTCACTCAATACCAAATTTGGTGTATGTCAAGCAAACGAAACGGCCGTGAGCGCGCCATGAGCGTGGCATGCAAGTCATGTCGCACATGACGAAGTCATGATTTTCATATTACCACTGGTCATTTTTGTTCGTCATACAGTCACGTCACTCAATACCAAATTTGGTGTATATTAAACGGCTAACGAAACGGCCGCGAGCGCGCCATGAGCGTGGCATGCAAGTCATGTCGCACATGACAAGTCATGATTTCCATATTACCACTGGTCATTTATGTTCATCATACAGTCACGTCACTCTATCCCAAATTTGGTGTATATCAAAGGTAACCAAACGGCCGGGAGCGCGCCATGAGCGTGGCAGGTAAATCATACTTTTCATGACAAGCTATTCATGATTTTCATGATATGACCAGCCATTTATGTTCGCAATACGGTCATGTTATGCCATACCAAATTTGGTATAAATCCCATTAACGATACGGCCAGGAGAGCACAAATTCGTAGGCGGCTAGATAGCTAGATAGATAGATACGCTCAAAGTCGCCGGAAGTTCGCTAAGAAATGCTTCGCATTTAAAATGACGATGCTAGGGAAAGGTGCAGCCGCGCCCCTTGCGGCGAGGAGAGGCATTCTGCCTCAGCCGCTGCGTTGCAACGCTTCCTCCGTTCGCACCACTAGGATGTTGGTTCTAGTTCACTACTTATAGACGCGAGACTGTTGTGCCGCATGAACATTTAGTTAGACGCTGGAGGATAAATGAGCCTAATGAGCACTGGAACGCGGCAGATACTTAGTTTTGTTGTAAGGGGGGTGGCATCTGCACGACGCGCAAAGCGCGAAAAACACGAACGCATGCCCGAAGCGGAGGTAGATTGGTCTCGCATCTCGCTGCGATTCGCAGCAAAAAAAAAAAAAAAAAAAAAGAAAACGCACACATTCCGTTCATGTGTTTTACCATTGCTCTGAAATTTTATTAATCTATTCCAGCAAAAACTTACACAAACTACACGTTATGCCAAATAATTATCAAAATGTCACGTGCTACTGTTCGCGACGTCAGAGCACAGCCGTCTACGTAGAGGGGCGACGTCACAGCACTACCGTGTACGTAGGGCCATTCCATCGTGTACGTCATCCCTCACTCTCTGGGCGCGCGCCCGCGAGAAGCAGGGCAAGCAGCGTTCAGCTTGAAATCTGATCCGTTTCCGCGGCGCGTAGCATTGCAAATTTTAAGGCGAAAGCCTTTAATGTCTCATGCTCACGTCCGTCCGTCCGTCCGTCCGTCCGTGTCCGTCCATCCGTCGTCCGTCCTTGTCCGTCCGTCTCTGTCCGTCCGTCCGTCCGTCCGTGCGTCCGTGTCCGTCCACGTCCGTCCATCCCGTCCGTCCGTGTACGTCCATGTCCGTCCATCCGTCCGTCCGTGTACGTCCGTCCATGTCCATCCGTCCGTGTCCGTCCATCCGTCCATGTCCGTCCGTCCGTGTCCGTCCGCCCGTCTGTCCGTGCCATCCATTCGTCCGAGCCCCTGGCACGGGAACCAGGTGGCTGCCGGGGTGCGCAAAAAGGACGCCGGTCGCGTCGGACTCTACAGCGCCCGCCCTTTGCTTGCGTTGCGTCTCTGTGCCCAGCGTTTGGAATCATTCTGACCAACGCCGTCTCAAGGACACAAGGGCTCGCGGAACACACTTTGGAATTTACAAACGGTCCGTCAATTTAAGCGCTGGAAACGCGAATGGCGTTTGTACGATGCGCTTGAGAAAATACGAACGCATGCGAACAGATGAAGATTAGTCTCGCGTCTCGGTGCGATTCGCGGTAAAAAATTAAACAACAAAACACGCACACATTCGGTTTGTGTGTTATCCCACTAAGAGTGTAAAAAGAAAAAAAAAGACATGGTATAGTCAGTCGAATGGCTACACGCGCTTTTAGCCATACACACTTTGGAATGTACAAAGTGTCCTTAAATTTTTTGGCAGACGTGATCGTAAACGCCTAGTGTATGCATTGCGCTCGTCAGATCAAAATTTTCAAATCGGGTGAGGGGCTCTTTAACGGAATATCGCAATACATGCATTTGCAGAGATGTTATGTTGTGTTTGGAGATTTTTGGGTTTTTTAACCCGGATGATAATTCGCGTGAGTGATATTGGGAAGGTAAAAGTCTAATGTTTCTGAGAGGGGCCATAGGAACAGACCTCATCGAGGACAGTGCATAGTGTTCGAATGGAAAACATTATCGGCATTATACGCATTTTCAGAGCGATAACCATGCAAGGTTACACATAGCTTACCTGTCTCAAGAAAGTGCCGCACTGTGTCACGATTGCAGGGTGCTGAGCAAAACATTTAGTGACCACCGTTAGGTTGCCTTCACAGTTGGGAAAAATATCATCGTCAAACCCAGAATGAAGTAGACCTGTGCGCCGCCGCCGCCGCCTGTTTTTTGCTCACGCCGCCGCCGAATTCCCGAGAGCGATGACTTCGCCACCGCCGCCGCCGTGCAATAATTTCGGCGCGCTGCCGTTAGTCTCTTCATTTAAGCTGAACCGAAGAAGACGTGGGTATAAAATACATCACTTCACCGGTAGAGTTGTCCTCTATGTGTTCATGTAATGGGCTGTCCATTTCATCCGCCGCTGAGAGTGGAGGGAGCTCGGCAACGGCGCCCTCTGTTTCTGGTTATTCTTCTGCAACGTCATTTTGACATCGAGAGCTTTCACAACGCTCGACACAAATGAGAGGGACGGAATAAGCTTCAACTCAACAAACGCAGCCCCCAGAGATCCGCTTTTTGGGCGCACATCTTGGAGGCCGTGCATGAACTCTTATTGCATTACCCATCGAATTGGAATTCAGTTCGGCCACCCATTTAACACACCTGTAAAGTTATGTACGCATTCCCTGCATTATTCTCAAATATCTGGGCCACATTCATGTGCATGTTCCGACTTGACGAGTTCCTGGTTCTGTTCATTTCGTCCTCTTCCATTTTACGCTGGTAATATGTTGGCTGGTTTGGTGTGTCGATGTGGTCTAGAGTGGTGACATCAAGGCTCACCGCTTTTCGAGTAACTGAATGGGCTGTGCCGAAATGGACACAGTGTTGCCATGCTTGGCTATGCAGTGAAACTTCACTTGAACGGACCTGAAGGGGCCTCGGGAAGATGTTTGTTAATGTGAAAGTTCGTTGAACTAACAGTCATGTTGCAGGTTGTTATCACAAGCTACTGGAAGCATCAGGTGTTGAAATGAATTTATTGTCCTACTGTTTTTCTTGCATGCGAATTTATGCTTATTGAGCATCTTGTGAAGAATGCAGTAATCTTTTGCAGCACTTGTGCACTCGAGACTGCCGCCCACTGTTCGTTGTAATGAAGCGCCATCGTTAACATTAAAATTGTGACCTCCGCGATTAACTCCGGTGGCACCCCGTTGGCGGAGCTGATCGCGGAGGCCACGGTAAAAATTAAGCTACAAAAAAGCCGGCAGATCCCACGCACTGTGCGAATCGATGTAATGCGAAGCAGCCAGCAAGGAGCAAATCATGCTGTGACATAGGCGTATATCATATGATTTACATGTTATGACCTGTCATTTATGTTTATCATACAGTCACGTCGCGCAATACCAATTTTGTTGTATATCAAGCCAACGAACTAGACGCAAGCGCTTCATGAGCGTTGCATGTAAATGGCATTGTAGATGGCATACATGCCAATATTTTCATGTTAAAACATGCCACTTATGTTCGTTACACAGTCACGTTCCGCAATACCAATTTTGGTGTATATCAAGCTAGCGAAACGGCCGCGAGCGTGCCATGAGCGGGCATGCAAGTCATGTTGCTCATGACATGTCATAATTTCCATATTACCACTTGTCATTAATATTCGTCATACAGTCACGTCACGCAATGCCAGACTTGGTGTATATCACGCTAGCGAAATGGCCACGAGCGTTCCATGAGCGTGGCATGCAAGTCACGTTGCATATGACATGTCATTATTTCCATATTACCACTTGTCATTTAGGTTCGTCAAATAGTCACTGACGCAATACCAAATTTGATCTATATCAAGCTAGCGAAACGGCCGCGAGCGTGACATGAGCGGGCATGCAAGTGATGTTGCACATGACATGTCATGAGTTCCATATGAGCACCTGGTGTTTATGTTCGTCATACAATCACGTCACGCAATACCAAATTTGGTTTATATCAAGCTAGCGAAACGGCCGTCAGCGCACCATGAGCGTGGTATATAAATCGTGTTGTACATGACATGCGCATCATGATTTTCATATTACCAGCAGCGGCGTAGCTCAGTGGTAGAGTGCTGGGCTGCCACGCAGAAGACCCGGGTTCGAATCCCCTTCGGTGATAGGGGTGTTTTTTTATTTTTTTTCTCTCTCTGTCATTTATGTTGGTCATGCAGAAATGTCTCATCGTGCCCATTTTGGGACATATCAAGTTAAGAAACCGGCCTCAGAAGCACTACGGCCATGGCGTGTAAATCATACTTTTCACGACAAGTTAGTCATGATTTTCATAATATGACCAGTCATTCATGCTCATCATACAGTCATGTTATGCCATATCAATTTTGGTACAAATCCCATTTACGATATGGCCAGGAGAGCCACAAACTCGTAGGCGGCCAGATAGATAGATAGATAGATAGATAGATAGATAGATAGATAGATAGATAGATAGATAGATAGATAGATAGATAGATAGATAGATAGATAGATAGATAGATAGATAGATAGATAGATAGATAGATACTCTCAAAGCACCGAAGTTCGCTCAGAAATGGTTCGCATTGAAAAATGCCGCAACACTTGTTTGAGTGATCGAAATGACCTGGGATGCATTAGATGGTGTCACGGAACATGTTTGTACAACTGAAATACGCTCACCACTGAATTTTGTCAAACGCAAGGACGATTGGAGTGGTTGAATGATACATAGATGGGCGATTTTAGAAAGGTTCCAACAACTGAATAGTTCTTTTAATCGATGTTCGTTGAAATGTTAATTCACTGCAGATAACCGAACTGGGCTGCAGAAAGAAATGTTTGGTATCCACTTGGGCGAGTTGGCAATGTGGCTATATTTGGGTACCGAAAATGAACGACTTGGCTTTGTTTGGGCGACAAATGGTGCCGTCATGATGAACACTTGAGATGTGACTCTGATCGTGCAGAATCAAATTTCTAAAGGCCCATTCACATGTGGCCTTTAAAGTGGCAAAATTCGCAAAAAATCCGCACACTTCAACGCCTAAGCCAGTGGAAAACCGGGCTTTGAGGAACATAGGTCTCTGACCGATTTATTTTCTTCACGGTGACAGCCCAACTGCCTTCCACCTCTCCAGAAGTCATACTTTCACTGTAGTAGCATATGAACCACGTGACGAAGGGCGGATATTTCAGAATGGTGACCAAGGAGTTGGACGTGTATTTGCATATGTGGAAGACGCGCTTTCATGCATCAGAACCTTATGAAGTTTCGGCGATTTTTCAGCGGATAATCTTGTTTTGAATCAGAGTGCAGGCGCAACGCGGGTAGTAGTGTGTGGTGTAGAACCTACATAATTCAGAGCGACAATGTTGCAAAGATTGATTAGTCATGTACCCTGCTAAGGTGATAAATAAAGTGCTTACGCATTTTACACAATATCTCATTGCGATGCAAGTTTGGCCAAAAGAGCTTATTTCTTTGTTTGCCTGCCGTAGTGCTGACTGGTATGGAGGTTGACAGCTGACCCGAAGCTCGCGGGATCAAACGAAGCTGCGGTTTCCGCATTTCCATGAAAGCAAGATGCTTTAGAGGCAAGCGTGCATAGTGTAGGTGCATTTTAATGAAGCCCGGGTGGTTGTAATTTCGAGAGCATTCCGCTACAGCGTATCTCGTAATCACGTCATCTTTTCAGGATGTAAAACCTCGACGCCTATTAGTATCTACCTCTTGCGCTTTCCTATACTTCACTGCCGCAACAATATTTCATTATACAGCTTTAAGCGGGCTTTTTTTGTGTTTGGTGGTGCTAATATTAATTTGACACATCAACTGAATGTGCACAGGGCAGGCGGCAAAGACTGGTGGCACCCATAAATAATATCTCTAGGACAGCACGAACAATAAACTTTCACCCTGTTTTGTCTCATGCTTACAATGCTGCAGCATGCCAGGTAAGTGGTCTTATAGAAGACATCGCATTGGAAGGGGACTTTCCATACGCAACGGTGTGATGAGACGCAACTCGCAGAATTTAGGTTTTTTTGTTTTTTAAATTAACGTGCGATGATTTGTTACGGGAGTGCCTGAGTATCGAAACGTTTGCCTTTTTGAACACAAGGTGTTTTATACACGAGCGACGGGTTGTACGAAAAAGGTTGTAGTTGTCCAATGTGAAATGGTATGTCCAAATAAAACTACCGATAAGAATGGCTATAGTTTCTTACAAATAATTTGTCTCTTTTTTAGTGCGGAGCATTTTAGGGGACTGGGCTGTCGTATGCTGTCGGCGTCTCATGTCGCCTCATGTAGCTTAGCGTAACGCTGGAAAACCGCGCATAGCATAGTCATCTGTAGCATAGCCTTCTTCCTCTTATTCTTCGAGCACCTTCATGATTTTACCAAGTGCCGAGCACTTTAGGGGTCCGGGCTGTCGTATGTTATAGTATGCTTTTGTCGCTTTGCGTAACGCAGATAAATCCTCGTATAAACTTATAAAAAAAAAGAGGAATCAAGTAAGAAAAAGAGAAAGAAAGGGAAAAAATAGCAAGACAAATAGAAAAAAATTGAAATAAAGAGACAAAATAAAACAAAGAAAAAACTGGAAAAGACGAAAAGAAAGTGAGAGAGGAGGAAAGAAATGGAAAACTGAGGTGAAAGGAAGAAGGCCAACCAGCTCCGCGCATCCCCTAGGCTTTGCACCACTACTGTGAAGTTTTCCTAATTTGTTTGTCTTCGGCTATATTTGGGTACAGTTTTTTTTTGGCTCTTCGTCACGCTGCAGTGAATGGGCATCTGAATTGGCAAAACTGAATGGAAATCTTTAGACGGACACATCGAGAATAGCTTCCCCCAAGTTGCATATTTCTCTTTTCCAGAAGTCTCAGGAGTATTGCCTGACCTCAACACTGCGGCGTCATCCAGCCTTAAAGGGCGGCGACCGAACTCGCTGAATACAATATGCATGGAGCCTTAGACCTAGTGCACTGTGCCTAGCCATTCATTATCCAATGAACACAATGCAACGGCAAACGTTTCCTTATACAACGCTAAATTAAAATTATTAGGGTGGGAATATACTTCCCTATGGGTCTTCGGCAGGACCGCGCCACCTGGGGGAACTTTTGAAAGTATGGTACGGCTGAACTCGAATATTGTACATAGAGCAAACAATCTTCGACCTCTTGTCATTTAGTTCACTTAATGACACCAGTAACGTTTGAAGGTTCATGGTCTTCTAAAAAAATGTAGTACAGGCGAAAGCGGCACTTGGTCTGGTACACCTAAAGTTTTTTCGGTCACCTTGGAAGGCCTTCAGGGCATGTGCGTTGCTATATTTTATTTTCCACAGTATCCCTTCAAAAATTGGCCCAGGAGCAAACGCTTTGCTTTGCAGTCGTATGACCAACGTGTATTGCATTACCATTCGAGCGAGTAATTATGCACAATGGTTCATCCTCGTAATCATCTTCCTCGCTGTCACAAAGGTTATTTACATCTTCAGGTAAAGAAAAGTGCAAATCTAGTGCTTCTTCAACTGTCGAGCACGTTTTCTTTTAGAGAAAGAGAAAATCGCATCCTGTGGATTGGCATCAAGGAAGGCCCGTAGGGAAGTATATTCCCACTGCGCAATTACAATTCAAAAGTCAATAACTTGAGTTCCTCGTTAAATTAGGATCTAAAAGTGGACCAGATAATAACCCTACACTTGAGGCATCCAGTAAATGCATTTACTGACCATTCTCACTGCGGTAAATACATTTATTTACGAATTTTCGCAGCTCGTGAAAACCCGCGCGACGAACTCCCGCTGAGAGAGAAAAGTGTCGGTGGCTCCCACGGAAATTGAGGCAGCTCGTAGCTGCTTGCCTTGGAGTCGCTAAAATTTTGTCCAGTTGATTCTCAAACATCACTTCAGATGTAGCAACCGTCTCAGGGTGGAAGATTCTGAAGTATTGGGAATAGAAGTTTTTTAAACTTGGTGGGAAATATATTCCCTACGGGCGTTTAAGCGTTAACAACGTTGACAAAATTGCGCTGAATGGGACGGACGCGTAGCAACGCCGCGTTGCAGCAGCTCATCGCGAAGGCCATGGTCAGGATGCATTGCTTCCCTTTAACGCTCCCAGACGCCCATACAACGCCACCAACCAAGAGCACTGCCAGAGGAAATTGTGAGATATGAAAGGCGCGTTTCTAAAGCCTGCAGTGTGTGTCATCATTGCGTAGTGGATAGCGTGCACAGTATCGGTTGTCGTGGACCGAGAAGTCACGGGTTGAATTCCCGCTGGTGGAACTTTTTCTTCAAGTGTATCTTTGCCATCTGATCATGTGCACTTTTTCGATGTAATTTCACAAACGGAAATACGCCACTGAAGTATTGGTGGACCCCGGCATTAAAATACTTTGGTGTGAAAACCTGAGTAATATAAATAAAAGAATAATTATTAGGATAAAGATATAATGAAAATTAGAAGGAAAGAGTTGTCCGCGAACTAGTAGGTGCATTTCTTTATAGTGTCATTTGGCAGCTATTCTGTCTGGAAGATATTTTACCGACTTTGATCAACTCAGTGCATCACCACACACAATAAGCAAATCGAGCCACGAAAATGTTTTCAAAAAGCTACACACCGACGATGATGGTATGGTATTTCTGTATTTCCGCAAAACAAACCGGCACTGCTAAATCACTGTGTTAATAACGCCTAATTATGGCGTTGAAATATGAAGTATATTATTTATGGGTAATTTTTATGTCTGAACATCAGAAGTGGCAAACCATGCACACAGTTTGAAGCGATCTCAATAGGTTTCAGGCGTGTAAAAGGCTAAAGTGCGTGCGATTGAGATCGTGCGTCTGCTGCCAGTATAACCGCCTTAAAGTACATGTTCACAGATTGAATACAGGAACTGCTTAGCCGCAGCGATGCTGCACCGATCACTTGCATGGGGTATTTATCTAGACGCCTAAATAATAGAAGTACAAAACAGCCTTCACTACATTGTCACCTGACAACCAATGCGGGAGATGTTTTAACAGCCCCAGCAGAAATGTACACTATCGTGCAGTCGTTGCAGCGCATTATAAATGCTACATAAATCGCATATATACAGTGCCGTGGGAATGTAGCAAAAAAAGTCACAGTTTCTCCACAAGGCGAAGCAATGAATGCGATAGCAACAAATTGGAATGTCAAGCGACGAATGGCAAGCATGTTGAAACGTGTAGCGCGCTGCTCACACGCACATGACGCACGAAAACGACAGGCACAGGATGAGAGAGAACTAACTACGTTCACAGCTCGACACTTAACGCGCTGCTAAAACAAAAACGACGCACGAAACGTATTGACACGTACAGACGAGCGCGAACTAACAAGTGCCACATTTGTTACTTCGCTGTGTTTGAAAAGCGTGTTCTTTTCGCAAACGGGGGGACTGCCGCGAGCGAAGTGACCTTCGTGCGCTCGGTAACTACAACGCACTCGTTCCAGCGAAAGCCCAATGCTCCCCCCACCGCGAGATAAGTGCGCGCGCGAACGCGCGAATGGGCGTCTACCCCCCACGGTCCAAAGTGCTCGAGCGGGCGGGCGTCGCGACGAGTGGGGCGCCGAGCTATGGCTCCACCGAGCGTGCCCTTAGCGCCATCTCCCTGGTAATGGTGAAAACACGCTGAAAACTCGCTGTATATAAATAGCTCGCCGTTTGAACGTTGAAGGACGTCCTCTTTCGTGGCTCAGCGGTTAGCGCCGCGCGCTGCGGTGCGACAGGTCCCTCGTTCGATGCCGCGCGTCGGAAACATTTTAGGGGCGAAGCTCCTTAGGGTGTGGGTCTGTCCCTCCTATGTAGTATGTAGTATTAGTAGTAGGTAGCCTCGTATAGTGGGATGTTCCCACTCCACGTGATAAAGATGACGATGACGCCTGATGACCATGAAGAATAAGCGCGTTCCAGTATATTGGAATGTACCCACTACACGTGATAACGATGACGATGACGCTAATGAGGAAAACAAAAATTAGGGGAACCCCCTCCTTGTGTTCCGTAGAGCTCTTGAACAAAATCATCATCTACCCCATCGAGTGGGCAAAATTTACGGGGATTGACGGTTTGCTTGCTTTCTTGCTTGTTCCTGTATTATACTTGGCTCTTACCCACTTCGGGGGGATTGGCCATGAAGCCGGCGGTTAATATAAGAGGAAATATTTAATTTTGAAAAGGTACGGTTTACCAGATTACCTCCGGAGCTTCGTCCACTCATCATCATTCACTTCGTGGATATGGCGTGATTTTTTCCGAATTATCTTTCTTTGTGGCTTTTATAAATATAAAGATACATATACGGGACATGACGGCGACAGCGAAAACCAGCCGAGAGTGCGCATATAATTGCTATCGCAATAAAATAAGAACACATCAAGCAATGTACTCAAAGGAAAAATTAATAAACAAGCAGATACAAGGCCTAGACATCTCTAGAATGAGGCTTGTGTGTAATCTTGCTATTGCTTACCTGTTAAAGGAGGCGTTTGGATATTTGTCCAATAGTCTCCATAGAAGCGGTTGCTGTAACAGAAATTACTTGTTTAATGCTGAGCTCTTCGAAAGCCTAATATTATTTTTATGCCTCCCTTTTGTGTAGCGGCACATGACAGCGTATAAGTGTAGTAATCTAACCATCACGTAGAGAGAGGTAAAATTATAGATTTCAACGTGATCGTCATTCGCTGATGCTTATTGGCCATAAAGCTACACTGTAATGAATGTCTAATGAAGAAATGGTTGCGTAGTGGAAAAAATAGCGTAGCTGAGGTGACACCATGGCATGCATAGGATTTAGAACATTGCACACTTAAGATCAGGTAACGAAGGGGTAATTGGAGGATGAAGTCTTTGAACTGGCATGGTCCTACGGAACGGCTCTTCTGTGATCACCGTGATAGTCAGCCTGTTCTTTGCAGGAGGAGATCTTTACCAATGATCTCCAAAGTACCCTATCTCGCACTCACCAACCTGCACACAAGAGGATAGGGGGGCTGCCCCCGCTCCCCATAACACCTAGGCGGAGGGTGGGTGCGAAGTAAGCCTCATACGTTTACTCAGGTATGGTCACTGAGGTTCGTGACGACAATGGCGGCCGAAGGCGCCTGATATCTCATTCCAAGAACTACATTCTTACTATCTTTACCTTAGGTAAGCCAGGTACGAAAGGCAGGCTGTTTGAGAACCACGTCATCACTTCATTTTCATTTTAACAAGAAAGTGTTTTATGCCGGGGTGCACCTAGACTTCAGTGATGTATGTCCGCCACGAAAGTGACGTCGAAAAGATACGCTCGATCAGAAAGCAAAGAAACAAATTGGCCACGTATATGCGTGATTCGCTGCAAATGTCGTCAAAAGACAGTCTTCTGCCGGCCGTACTACATAATTCCTCTTCTCATCCGGGGCCACCCGTGATGCTGTTCTCGTACCATTTGCGTCCTGGCATGACCAAGCGTCTTCTCGTCACAGGTGCGGTGTTTTTTGGTACCGTGAAAGACCAATTTACAAGTAGGAGAATAATCGTTTTGCTCTTTAGTGTCCGTTTAAGTTGATTGCGGAGAGTAGGCTCCAAAATGCACTGATATTGGCGAATGCGTAGCAAGTGGCCTTAGTTGTTTGAGTCAAAGGCGTCAAAAGCCGAGAAGTCGCGCCTAATTTGCAGCGACGGGGGCAGACTGCGCCAGATATCGGGCGTAGGACGAAACACGCGGCACTTCGCGCGACCTCGGAGACAGACAGCGGCTCTTCCCTTTTGCGAGGCAGCCCGCATTTTCAGCGCAGCCTAAGAAACACTGGGGTTTTTAGAATCCTGTGTCTATGTATTAGCTAGTAAAGGAACACACCACCTAATACTTAGGTATTGATGTTGCGCCTCAGATATGCGTAATGTTTGCTTTTTGATCGACAATGTTCACAAGTATGAACGCAGCTACTAGTTCAAGATGGCTGGGAGTAGAGGAAGTGCTTAAACTTTAGCCGGGTGGCTGAATCGAGTGACATACAGACAGACAGGAAGACAAAGACAGACCGAAATTTCTGCGTTCAAGTATCCGAAGAAAGACTATCGTCTTTAAAAGGTTCCATCTAAGGGAGTTGAACACACGACCTCTTGGTCCGCGAGAAGAGATGGCGGGCACGCTATCCACTACGCCACGGTGACATACTCTGTACGCTTTACAAACGTGCCTTTTATATCTACCACTGTTCTGTCACAGTGCTCTTGCTAAAGTGAAGTAATGCATCATGACCGTGAAATCCACGATTAGTGCCTTCAAAGCGTCGTTTCTACGCGTCCGTTCCATTAGGCGCGTTTCGATAGGAAAAGTGCAGTTTAGTCGACGCCTTAACACACCTCCAGGTGGCGACCTTAGCACAAGCGTCGGCTCCGTCCATAGTATCCATCCATACCAAAAATTGCCCTGCAACGCTCGCTTACTTAGCCTTGCTATGGTGGCTAGCCACCATAGCCTAGCGGCAACTCCGCGTTTACGCTCGTTCCATGAAAAACAGCGGCCGTCCAACAGGGAAGAGCCAACGCGTGTTGCGTTTCCCTCTAGTCGGGCAGTTGCGTTTAATAATCTAACATGTCGCGAGTAGGCGACCTTACACGAAGTTACGCGTCTATTCAGGGACGCTCTGATGGCTGTCACACCGCTTGCTCTGATTCCGCTCTCACTTAACTACTACAGCTACCACAAGCATCTATGACCACGAGGGTTTGTATCATAGTGGATCATTGACCTTAGTCGCCGGAAGGGAGATGCATCACTAAGCATCAACGTGGGTGCAGTGACGTTAAACGGTGCTATAGCTGTCAAACACCAATAGACATTGCGCGAGCTCTCTCAATCAATGTACAGCCGTAGTACAGCAAATATTGAACTACTTCTGTAACGACACGTTCCACTTTCGTGTTATACCGATTCCTATGACGGAGGCATCAACCATGTTTTTTTTTATTCATTGGGAAACATGTTTCTTGGATTCGACCGACAGAAGAGGGGGGGGGGGGCGACGGAACTTTGGTTTCCCTAAGGGGATCCATTCGCATGCCTCTGCTTGCACGAGCTAATTCAATTTCGTTCTTGCGAAGCTAGTAATTTCATCACGCAATTTAGGTCGCCGCCGTCCTAGGCAGCGTTCCATTCCCTGCAAATATTCCATTGTAGTAGTCGGCAACTCGTCTGCCTAACAGATTACGTTACCGGCCAAGATTCATTGCGTTCGTGCATTATCAACTAGAATATTAGCTAGCCTGATTTTATAATGTGGTGAACAACCATAGAGAGATGGTATATTCTCGTATGACCGTAATATTAACGCGATAGCGTTAAAGAGCTCGTTTCGCAGAAATTCCGGCGTCGGCGTCGGTGTCGGCGTCGGCGTCGTTGGTTGTGAGCGAAAAATCATCATCTTGTCCGTGACCGAAAAATCATCATCTTGTCCGTGACCGAAAAATCGAGAAAGATGCAAATAAAATAAACAATAAAAATTTTCGGGTCCGAGTGAGGATCGAACCCGGGTCGTCTGCGTGGCAAGCAGGTGTTCTACCACAAAGCCATGCCTCTGCTTTTTTTTTCTTTCATGGTATTTATTAAATGTCTGCTACAATGGCACTAATAGTATGAAGCAAGTACAATCACATAGCGACAATAAGCGCTCTGGCGTTACTGAGGAAACTACCCCACAGCCATGCCTCTGCTTGGATATACTGTGAAAATAACTTCCTCTGCTTGGAAATGCAGTGAAAATAACTTCCATGCTTCGCAAACGCAAGCGTCCTTTATATAGGAGTCGCAATATAACATGTAATATCCCAGGAATATTGCGTGGTACAAGCGTAAATTGCCATCGGGCGTCAGAACATGTGACTATCATAACGATTCCATAGTTTAAAGCCAGCCACCCATTACAAACGGCACACACCTTAATGCGCGTATTCCCTTAACACCACGTAGTGGGTGCATAGCAAGTTCGAAAACATTTCCCACATTTGCCGCGCATAATTTCTCCTGGTTTAAACCATACTACCCATTACATAGTATGCACTAAGTGATTGAAGTACGCTATCGCGTTCAACTCTTAAAGGCGAAGCTTAAGGGTCCCCCAATTTTTTGTCGCGCATCTAGAAGCTGTTTTTTTTAATTTTCGCAATCCCACCTTGCCTGGCGCTACCCGAGAACAGCAGAAACATGTTTCACACGTTCTCCTGAACCAAAAGTGTGCCCTTGTGTTGAGGTCTTCTCTATAAAACGGGCTTCAAAGACAAATCTTCCAACTAGTAATCAAGAATTTGAGTGTAGTCTTCGTCTCTGGGGAATTCCGCCAAATGCTCAAAACCTGTAATGGTGGCATTGGAGACAATCAGAGAAGCCGCAGCGGCTCTTAAGGGCAAACTGAGTTGACAAATCAACAAATCTGATTGCGTGAATAAATGGAACCGTGTCCAGAGCAGCACCCTCGGTCTTCGGAGCTGTAGTGTGGCGGTGTTTCAGAGGTGCAGCCTTCTACCGGAGGCACAGTCGTCTGGATATTCCATCAGCGTTTGTTTGTATGGCGATCATGTGATGCCGCACTTGGAGAGCTACACGTATTGCAGAGGTTATGGTTGCGCGAAAGCAAAATGAAGTTTGCATTAGCCATGTCAAGCTTAAGAAATAGTGGAAGTGGTTGACCTTAGGGGCTTAACGCGTGTTTCTTGGCTGATGCTAGGTCTTTCCTTCAGATAAACCAAGTAGAGTGGAACATCAGCCTGTCACACACCCTGTACAAAGCCTGGCGCCAGAGAGTCACGTGGAAACATGGCTGTGGCAGCCCTGATAGAAGCACGGCCTTTTCGTTGCTCGTACTCGACATGCGGCACGCCAGGCAAACTTGGCGCGCTCGCTGCGCAGGCTGTCTGCATCGTAGGGCGTGGCTTGGTGGCGGTTCTTCCTCAGCGCATGCGGGGCTCGGCGAGGTTATACCCACGTGATGCGCAGTTGGGACTAGATCATTGCTGGGCAACGACACAGGGGGCTTTTTGCAGACGGTGGACGTTTTACCTTTAGCTTTAAGAGCTTCGCTCTTAAAAAAGCCCATGAAAGCGTACGATGCTACATGCTCCCCTCACGATGTCGTTTTCCGAAGAGTCCTGTGCGAGCCCTACTGGTATTCCTGCCACCTTAAATGACCTAGACACTTGGAGCACGGCTGCTGCATAAAAAAGAATTCCGTGCTAATTTATTTTCATTCAAATTTCTGCATTTCAGCCTTTCTCTGATTAGATGATCACAGATAAATGCCCCGTGATTATTATATTGGTACTCAAACGAGGGAGTTTTAATGGCAGGAGTCGCGACAACTGGACACTGGTTTTCCTACAACAAGGGCTAACACTAGCGCGGGCAGCGATCGCTCGTCGTAGTCTTTCTCTTCTCCCATGGTCAAGCCACATGTCCACTACATTCATTACAATCATTCCCGGGCAATAAGCGAGCCATCCTGGCGACCTATGGGCAAGAGCACACAGGGCGATCGTGGTACTTCTTGAGCCTGGAGACGGGCACGATTTCTTGTCCACGGTGACGCTTGTCCGAAGAAGCGCCGCGTGGCTCCACGAGGTAATTGACTGCAGACGTTTGTTGTCGTGGTACTTCGAAGATAGCTTGTGCGAGAGTCCCGCAGGAGTAGATGGAAGGCACAACCATACCAGTGTGCCAGGAGCAAAGTATGTAGCAGTAATCGATTCATCGTGGCGATGTTTCTGACGACTTTAGTCGTGCGAGCTGAATGAACGAGCAAGCTGGCGACATTCTTCTGCATGTGCGGCTGCTCGTGAAACAGTTGTGAACTCTGAAGAGTGAGGCCGGTACGGGAGAATTGTGTCCATTGTGGATCAAGGTTTATGTCCATAAACAAGAAAGAAAGGTGAAAATCTAGTGGTGCTTTGTGTTGCAGTGTTGTAGGCATACGTGAGGAATGATAGTATGCTGTCCCAATTGGTGTGGTCAGAGGAGGCGTACATGGACAGCATATCGCCAAGTGTGCGAATGAAACGCTCCGTCATCCCATTAGTTTGGGGATGATATGCCGTTGTATTGCGGTGTATGATACGACACTCCTTCAGGAAGGCTGTAATAGTATCGGATAGAAAGATACGCCCGCGGTCGCTAAGAAATTCTCGAGGCGCTCCATGTGTTAAGACGAGGTTGCGAAGTATGAAGCCAGCCACGTCCTTAGCGGTAGCAGAAATTAGCGCCGATGTTTCAGCATACCGCGTCAGATGATCGATGGCAACTATGACCCAGCGGTTGCCGCTTGGAGTGTAGGGGAAGGGGACCGTATAAGTCGATTCCGACGTGCTCAAAAGCTCGGGCGGGACACGGTGGAGGTTGCAACGTACCGGCGTTACGTTGAGGTGGCGTCTTGCGTCGTTGGCAAGTAGGGCACGACCGGATGTACTGGCGAATGAAACCGTACATACCACGCCAGTTGTACGGAAGCTGAAGGCGTGTGCGCGACCGCATTGTGGATTATCGTGAACTGTGGGGCAGATGTCGAAGCGGAGGTGTCGAGGGATAACAAGCAGCCACTTTCGGCCGACCAAGTTCTAGCTGCGGCGGTAGAGCAGATTATCCCGAATAGCGAAGTGTTGGGCTTGGCGCCGAAGCGTCCGAGAGACAGGAGAGGGCGTCTTGCTCGAGAGCACTTTCAGAAGCGAAGTGATCCAGGGGTCCTTACGATGCTCGGAAGGCACGTCTGAAATGTTGATGGCAAAGGCACCGCCGACGGAAATAGACGAACAGGTAGGCTCAGCAAGCATAGGTGAGTGGGATAGGGCATCCGCATCAAAATGCTTCCGACCAGAACCGTAAACAACATGGATGTCGAATTCCTGCAGGCGCAATGCCTAGCGAGCAAGCCAACCATTCGGATCTTTTAGTGAAGATAGCCAGCATAACGCATGATGATCGCTCACAATATCAAGTGGACGTCCATGCAGGTACGGGCGAAATTTTCCAATCGCCCATATAATGGCGAGACACTCTTTTTCTGTGGCAGCAGTTTTTCTCAGTTTTCGTGAGCGTGCGGCTGGCGTAAGCAACGACGTACTCTACAAAGCTACCTTTGCGTTGGGCAAGTATGGCACCAAGCCTAACGCCACTAGTGTCAGTATGAATCTCTGTTGGTGCTGACGGATCGAAATGTCGCAGTATTGGCGAGGCAGTGAGAAGGCGTTGAAGTTCTTGAAATGTATCATCGCACGCCTGTGACCTGTCTGATAGATCAGAACTGCTGGCGAGAAGGTTGGTCAAGGGGGCCATAATTGAAGCAAAATCACGGATGAATCGTCGGAAAAATTGAAGGACAGTTTGCACATCATAAAGTGTGTACGGCGAAAGCGTGTGGCCATTCGACTGACTATACCATGTCTTTTTTCGTTTACACTCTCAGTGGGATAATACACAAACGGAATGTGTGCGTGTATTCTTGTTTAATTATTTACCGCAAATCGCACCGAGACGCGACACTAATCTTCCTCCGTTCGCATGCGTTCGTATTTTCTCGCGCTTTGCGCATCGTACAAAGGCCGTCCGCGTTCCAGCGCTTAACCTGACGGACCCTTTGTAAATTCGAAAGTGTGTTCTGCGAACGCCTGTGTCCATTGAGACGGCGTCGGTGAGAAATTCGCTAGCAGACGCTGCCTGCGTCGGCACTGAACGGTTGTGCAGCGCGAGCAGTCGGTTTTTTAGGAACGAAGCTCCTTAGGCCGGCACTCCCGCCGTCGCCGTTGCCGTTGAAGCTCCCCGCCATAGTTCAGCTGTGGCGTCTCCCCCTCACGCGAGAGGATAAATTAGCTTTATGAGCGCTGGAACGCTGATGGCGTTCTGCACGATGCGCAAAGCGCGAGAATACGAACGCATGCGCAACGGGGGCAGATTAGTCTCCTTCTCCCTCTCTCCTCGACTCTGCCCTCTCCCCTAAATCCGGCGAACGCCCAAAGGCACCGCTTCGACCTCTCGTCCACCCAGTGGTTGGTCCGTTGCCTGGACAATGAAACGCCGCGTGCGTCCCATTTCTATGAAGCTTCGCTTACCGGTTGTATTCGTACACGGAACGACTGCTAGTTTTTCAATCAACAAACTCGCTAGCAGACGCTGCCTGCGTCGGCGTTTCAAGGCGAGAGAGGGGGAGCGTAGGAGAGGAGAGAGGGGGGAGGGGACGCGCATGCGCAGTGGGGGGTGTGGACAATGCGGGGAGGGATGCCTAGAGGAGAGAGAGGGGGAGGGGACGCGCATGCGCAATGGGTGCGTAAACGCCGCGGGAGGGATGCCTAGAGGAGAGAGAGGGGGGAGCGTAGGAGAGGAGGTGCGTGTAGAGGGATTGTGCATGCGCAGTAAGGGTGCTGTCACCATGGGGAGGGCTGCCTAGAGGAGAGAGAGAGGGGGGAGGGGGGACGCGCATGTGCAGCGGGGGGTGTGTTCGGCAGGGGAAGGGATGCCTAGAGGAGAGAGAGGGGGGGAAGCGTAGGAGGAGCGAGAGGGGGGAGGGGATGCGCATGCGCAATGGGTGTGTAAACGGTGCGGGAGGGATGCCTGGAGAAGAGAGAGGGGGTAGCGTAGGAGAGGAGGTGAGTGGAGAATGTTTGCGCATGCGCAGTAAGGGTGGTCACGCCGCACACCACCACCACCACCAGCGGATTGAACTTCGCCATAAGATGCTTCACATTAAAACTAAATAAATAAAAAAACGCCTATGACAGAATGGGAACCGAACCCGGGCCCCTTGCGTGGCAGCCCGGCACTCTACCACTGAGCTACGCCGGTGCTTAAAACTGCGTTGCAAACTGACCCTCTGCAGGCTTCATGTCTGGTAAGCAATTGCATTATCATCTGTTGTAAAGCGTTTTGGAACAGTTAGTAACAACCAGGCGTCACACAATGCGAATTGCGTAGCGAGTGGGTCGTTTAATGCTCCAACCCATTACAAAAGCCTCAGGCATAATTCCTCATCGTCGTGAGCCACAGCATCAACAATGTGTACAAAATGCGTTACAAGTGTGTAGCGGGTACAGCGCTTTTCCGAAAAATGACGAATGATGTCATAGTGGACGCTTCCCCACTACACAAAAATTATGATTTATGGCTGTGATGAAATTTACCAGGCTTTGGGCCCGGGACCACTGACCAAGGAATAATCGAGCCATGAGTGCGCGCGCGCGCACACACACACACACACACACACACACACACACACACACACACACACACACACACACACACACACACACACACACACACACACACACACACACACACACATATATATATATATATGTACAGATAAAGGGGCAAATGTTAAGAAAGTGTGACAAAAGAGCCTGCCACGTGCAGTCCTGTGCTAAATGCGCGTCTGAAAAACTAGCAGTTCTTCCGTGTACAAATACAACCGATCAGCGAAGCTCCTTAGAAATGGGACGCCTGCGGCGTTCGGCACCCGTGGAGTTTCATTGTCCACGCAACGGACCAACAAGTGGGCGGAGGAGAGGGCGAAGCGATGGTTTTGCGCGCTAGCCGGTTTGAGGGCAGAGACGAAGAAAGAGGGAGAGTGAGACTAGTCTGCCTCCGTTTCGCATGCGTTCGTATTCTCGGGCATTGCGCATCCGCTTTCCAGCGCTCATCAAGCTCATTTTTCCTCCCGCGTGAGGGGGAGACGCCACAGCTGGCACCGTGCCAGGGAGCTTCAACGGCGACGGCGACGGCGGGGTGCCGAATTAAGGAGCTTCGCTCCTAAAAAAGTCTCTCACCGTGTTCATCTGGGGGCTTGTTCGACGCTGATCGCTTGGGACGGCGTGCCTCTGGCTCCTAAGCGTGAGTCGGCTCACTCCAGCACACGGCAGTCTTGCGCAGCCGCAACAGCACGGTAGTGGTAGCTTGGCAGCTCAGCAACCACCTTGTTCGACCCGGCAGCACACCGGGGTCGTGCCAGCCACCTGGAACGGTAGCCGGAACAGCGGCCCACAGCTACCCGGAACTCGCAGGCGCTCTGGACGGCAACGGGAACAACCGCACCTTGGCTGGCTCCTGAGCCAGTCGCCCAGCCGGACAGCAGGCTTCGTTCTTTGGTTGCCTAGCTGTCACGAACGGTAGCCGGAACAGCAGCGCATCGCCTGGTCCCTGGGCCAGTCACCCAGCCGGAATCCAGGAACAGCCAGCGCCTCGAGGACGTCACCCAGTTCTCCCGACCGGACGTCCAGCCTAGAACTGTCTCGAACGCTTCTCTGCTTCGATCGCTGCTCTGCCTCGAACGCTGGCACGCGCTGGCGTTTTCGATCCCGTGCACGCTTCTTTGTCGTCTTCCACGGCCATCGCGCAGTTTCAGTTTCGTTCTTTCTACCCCATAACACAATGGCGTAGGGGGTGCCATGCAAGTGAGTTTGTAGTGGTTGCGCCAAGAGTGCACGTTTGAAAAAGGCTCTAGAAAGGCCGCTCTTCCAGCTTTCGCTGTGACTGCTGCGCGTTAAGCGCAGGCCTGGCGGTTTTAAATGCGAAACATTTCTTTGCGTACTGTAAGCACCTTTATGCTAGCACGGCACATGGTAGATTAATTAAATTTCTCTGAAGTGAAGAGCATCAAATTTTTAATATATATGCCATATGGCACTACCCGCGTGTCATGCATGACCCCCAAGAGTTTTTAAGAACAAATATGAAAGTAGCTTGCCTATGTGTACGCTTAAATTATTGTTTACATAGTATTACTCTGAACAACTAGGCATCATTCGCAATGAACAGTCCAAAATAAATTAAAAATGCTTACCCTGAACAATGGCAGTATACAGTGTTGTTCGTCGCGTTTTGCGACTTGGCATATTTTATCATGTTTTCCAACGTTTTATTGCCATCGATAAATCCACTTGAATTATAAACGAAGAAGTCGTTTTTCTGGAAGTAATGTAGCCGGAAGATATATATATTGACCTTCACGGAACTGCTTTTTCTTAGATGGAACATTTCTCTTTATTGCAATAACAATAATACTAGCAGATGAAATTTACTATCTGATATAAACAAATGCGCAATTTCAACTATTTTTCGTTCCCTCCTTGCTTTGACAAAACAGTCATTTCTTTGATATCACGTCAATTTCATGAACTCACTGTTATGCGCCCATTGTTGAGGTTCGCACAGTCACAGTGCTCAACCGATGGAGCATTTCGCAAAAAGGTGTTTTTCATTGAAACGCAGCGATCACGGAGCACACGAGCTCGCGCCGGCGCTAGCTTCTACCATGAGTGAGCGATTGACACTGGCCTTAATGACTACCAGGGTAATGCGTAGCTATGTTCGTAGACTTCTATTACACTCTAGCCCGCGAACTCGAGCCACTGTAGCTTTCGTTATTAAGGCGTGTTTCGAAACCTTATCGCTGTTTGAAGTACATCCACGAACTCTTACCCTTTCATTTGCATTCTTGTCTCAGCATTTGGGAAGGGAACTTGGCTCTTTACTTCGTTACATCGAGTTCGTGATCACCCTTTCAAGTGGTGCCAGTAGGGACATCCCCCCAGCTGAGTAACCTTGTGTGCCAGACATCTCGCGAGCACGGCGAGAGTACAGAGCGTGACTCTTGCGTGACGTCTGCTTCTAGCCCAGTCTTGCCGCCTCCGCAGCCCTATCACTACAAACCAACAACCACTTGATACCTTCTACAGCAGGCGGCGGCTTAAAGAGCTCAAAATGTCTGCGCGGCTTGCTCTTGACCACGCCGCAGCGGCGCTGCTTCTGAGTATCCTCGTGTTGTATCCAATTCCGTGCAGCACACACCACGTGTTTGACATTGCAGGCATGTCAAGACGTCTGGATTGCAGTGGCGCCTGCAATTATCAAACAGATTGCTTGGAACTTGAAGAAACTCGTATGCGATTTTTTGTTAGGCCTGCCGCCACCAGTAGGCCCTTCGTTACCGTCACGACTGCTACCATGGCTTAAATTCGTCAACCATGACATCAGAGAAGCGGGCGACTCACATGCGACCCTATTGGATAACGTCCGTATAGTATCGCCCACATACGTAGAAGCACGGCATGTGCTACCTCTCCGGCCCCTACTTTCCCATGTCTTCTTTATTCATGATGCCGCCTCGATGCGTGCTGCTTCTTTCTGCGATCAAGCTGCCACCACTGTCACCTAGGCAAATTCTTACGTCTTTCCTTTAGCTGAGCTCGTCGCCATTGTTCCAAACACCCGTCTGAGGAGGAGGACATGGACTTTTAGAGTTCTCCAAAGCGAGAAAGGAAAATAAAGAATGATTTTGAGTAAGTGAACGGCTCGATGCAGCCTGAAAGGAAGTATTGGAAATGCTGGGGGTAGTCGGAGTGCTCTGTTAATTTCCTGTGGAAGAAGGGAGGTATGCACTCTCTAACGCATTGCCCAGGCACACAGGGTGAAGTCACATCGTAATCATCTCTTGTAGCGGAATTGAAAGGTTTACCTGCTAATTCCTGACCGCAGCACTGTCACCAAAACGCTGGGAGTCATCAAGCGAGATATGCTCGCGTTTGCCGGTGCGACAGACACGACCCTTACTTCATTTGAACGTGAATGTTTTCTGGAACGTCCCACGCTGTTGTCCTATGCTCACGCCTGTCAATAGCTCGGCAAGCTTAGTCGCTGGATTATCTTTTTTTCTCTCTTCTTCGCCTCTAGAGAGCCTTGTTTATATGGCTGTGGTGTACACATACGCCAGCTACTCATGTACACAGAATATTTGAGAGAGAGAGAAGTTTATTTATAGAAAAACAGAGAAGACGCACAGAATATTTGAGTTTTTACTTTCGCAGTCGAGTGACTTTCTTAGGAGGTGTTGTTTGAGAGTGTGTTCACTGAATATTGTCATTGTGCTGATTTGAAGTGTCGGGTATTATTAAATTTTATGGTAGTTTTTTAAGGGTAGTTATGTAGCACGTCATGTGTTGTGGTTACTTGGTGTGGTATTTTTGTAACCCACGGACGAAGGTTTACTCGTCTAGCCATAGTCGATTGATGATTTTCATATTACTACCTGTCATTTATGTTGATCATGCAGAAATGTCTCATGGTATGAATTTTTGGATATATCAAGTTAAGAAAACGGCCTCAGGAGCACTATGGCCACGGCGTGTAAATCATAGTTTTCATGACAAGTTCGCCATGATTTTCAGGATATGACCAGCCACTCCTATTTGCCTTAGAGTCATGTTATTCCATACCAATATTGATATAAATCCCATTAAAAATACAGCCAGGAGAGCACGAAGTCGTAGGCGGCTAGATAGATAGATAGATACGCTCAAAGTCAGCGAAGTTCGCTAAGAAATGCCTCGCATTTAAAACAGACCTTATCGGACAACCATTCCGATATATGAGCCTTGCTGGTTCTGCAAATTCAAGTGTAGAAACCATGTAGAACTGATATAGAAAGTCGCCATAATACTGTCCGATGAAAATAAAGTTCTTCCGAGGCGTATTATGAGGGCGCGCCTTCAGTTATGCCACTTTTCTCACAGCTCTGAACAATTTGTTTCCTCACTCTCAAATTTTTCGGGACATAACGTTGCCCGGGAAAATAAATTGGGCACATACGCAAAGATACTGTCGTTTGATTCTGGAAGCATGCGTCGCTTTGTTCAAAGTGATATGAATCCTTTGGTGTAGAAACTACGACCTGCGTTTTTGTGATAAATAACAACCACTACGGATGTTTTTCTTTGTTTTATCATTGTTACATTTAAGGTATTACGAGCTGTATTATTGACACTTATGCCCTAAAAACTACCTTCCATATTTTCGAGGAACGCTGCAAGACAATGAGGAATTAATAAGCACATGGTATGTTTAAATTGTAAACTCTTTGCATCCTATTTGCCCGGACACTTACCAACGTGACATTCACTACGGTAAAGTTGACCATTACCGATTCGTTATGAAAGTGGTTTTGGGCCTGTAAGAAAAATAAGGCAGTGAAATAAGTATTTTTCTATTAACATGCATGAACTCTTATTTGCTGCAGTTTTTCTTGCTTGTTGGAAAGCTGTTAGTCATACGCCTCATAACGGAATTACATCCAGTGAAATATTCTTAAATGCGTATGAAATTTCATGACGACATGAAGCAAAAAAAACTCTTTGTTTGTGCGTCTGCCCAACATTATCGATTAATTGAATTATCATCGCCACAGAACAATAAATCAGTAAATCGGGATAAGTTTCCTTGGTAGAGCTGGGTTTTTACGTGGACCTCAACGCTCCGAAAGTAAGTCTCTTCATCACTGGGCAGAGTCCTTTTTATGTAGTCCTGTTTGTACCAAGGCCGCACGAATTCAACGCAAAAATTGTGTAAGCCCTACTGGAAAGACACTACTTTAAAAGGCATTGAGTTCCTGCTAGATTTCCACTCTCGAAAACCACTTTGGTACATACTTCAGTTCTTACTGAAGTGAAGTTGAACAAAATTGGCCATGCACCCTCGATTGATCGTATGTGTGATTCTTGCATCTGGCTAAAATTAAATCTGCATGCGGACGCCTGAGCTGCTTTGGGATCCACTTAGCATAACCAGTTATACCGCCAATTCTTGATTATCTTTGAACAGAAATCTAATACTAATAGAATACAATAGGAAATCCCTCTTTGTCCTTCTTAGAAAAACATCTCATAAGTACATGCCCTCCAAGCAATGTAGAAAAGCATGGTCTTTTTTTTTACAGATAAGAAAATCGGACCCCAAACGGAATAAAAAAAGCACAAATTTCTAAATAACTGCCTTCACATGCAATGTAACCTTGCCAAGATTATAAAGAAAGGCTTCGTGGCATAGGTCACTTGCATTCATTTTACCGGCTTAAGCACGTCATGCCTTCGGAACAGGTAGAATAGGGTTAAATACATCTCCGTACAGCCTTTAACATGCCACTGCAACAGGTAATCACTCGGAAATCTGACTGGCAAAAAGCGCGCCCTTAAAATACCCTCCTTAAGAAAGGCGCAAGCAGAACCTTTCATTTGATTTGTATCAGTCATGTATTCAGCTAAAACCCTCATCAGCCTCAATTGGCACACTGCGCGCAGGAAAACGACATTCGCGCTGCAGAAAAGAAAAAGCTCTTCATTTCTTCTCCTATAAAAATGGGGGCCGCAATCAATCGTCGCCCTTCAATCATTTGAACCAATTCATTCGACTGCATCGCTCCCAGTACGATGCCTACAGGAAAGCTGTAAAGCCTCGACGGCGCTTGGGTATATCTGCGCTTAGTAAATAAAATACTTGCACTACATGCCACAGTTTCCAGACAAACAGATTGGTAATGCTCGGTCTCAAAAATATTGTTATATTGTCTTTCCAACGATTGGTTTACACCTGTGTTTTAGATGCGAAGCATCTTATGCTCGGGGCTATGTCCGTCCCGCGTCCCGTGTCCCGCGTCCGACCACTTTCATGAAGTAGGGAAGCACCCATTATGCAAACCAGAACACCGTAGTAATATGAAGACCGTCAACCACTACCACAGTCATCAGAGTCATGGCCGAGAGCACAGAGAGGCTGCTTAGCAATGGCTAGGCAGGTGGTGTCTGTCGCCCAGGTTGACCCCATTCCTTGATCTTGCTTGCATGTGTT
The DNA here is from genome assembly GCA_030522465.1 of Rhipicephalus appendiculatus. Lineage (NCBI taxonomy): Eukaryota > Metazoa > Arthropoda > Arachnida > Ixodida > Ixodidae > Rhipicephalus > Rhipicephalus appendiculatus. Next base: position 53,587 of record JALIZH010014726.1, read on the forward strand.
TGGAGGGGGCTTAGTCCATCCCCTCCTTCCCGCGTCCCACACCACCACAGCGCATGCGCGTCCCCTCCCCCTCTCTCTCCTACGCTCACCCCCTTTCTCTCATCTTGGAATCATCTACTCTACGGAGTGGCCCCAGCGTCCCACACCACCCACAACGCATGCACGTCTCCCTCCCCCCTATCCTCTCCTACGCTCACCCACTTTCTCTACTCTAGGTATCATCTACTTTACGGAGCGGCGCCCTCGTCCCGCATCCCCACAGCGCATGCGCGTCCTATCCCCCCTCTCTCCTCTTGGAATCCTCTACTCTACGGAGCGGCTCCCGCGTCCCACACCCCCACAGGGCATGCACGTCCCCTCCCGCTCTCTCTAATCACCTACGGTTCCCCCCCCGTCCTCTCCTCTAGGAATCCTCTACGGAGCGACGCGCACGACAGATGGTGCGACAGCTGCATACTCCACTGGGGGCGCCACGGTAGTTCCGCGGTATGAAAATGGCGGAGCGCGCGCGCCTCATTCTCTCTCCTGTGCAGCGCCGCGATGAGCGCCCGGACCGCTGCCGTGAAACGAGAGCGGCGACGTTCCTCCCGCTCAAGCTAATTATCTCCCCGCTGCTTCGCATCCACACATGGTTCCCTTTAGCGGGAGATGGGGAATTTTTTTTCGCTTGTTTTTGCCATAGTACTTGTTAGCTTTATGTTTCAGCCGGACACCAGGGTACGTACCGAGTGTGGTCACCTACCTAGCATTGGCGAAAATGACTGGTCATGATGAGCAATCTTCACGCGGGAAACACACGCCCTCTATCATGTTTACTAGATTACTATTGGCACTGCCTAAACTTTTTCCGACTTTGATACATGCGGTAAAACTTTTCTTGGCCGGTAGAACAAGCTGCGACATCATCTGCATATCCCAAGAGGATAAGTGCCCATGCTTGTAACATTAAGCCGTGAGTGATGTTTTCAGTTGATCTTAAGCACATATATTCCATATGTAGAATGAAGAACATCGGGCTCATCTCTAAATATAGTTCTACATTGACGTTGTGAATTATGGGGAAGCAAAGGAACCCGTGGAATACAGCGAAACTCTTTTTCCAGATCACTCTGTAGAATCGCCGCACACCTTCGAACGGTACCGCAGCACTCAAGCACTCATTGGACCTTGTGCATATTAGACATAGTTCCGCACGTTGAGGGAGGTCCTGGAGTCGCCACGCTAGTAAATTTATTGAAGTTTTGTAATAACCCTTGGTTATAGGGGTATATATCTACAAAGGAGAGTAACTGCTCTGTCTGTTCCATACAAGGTATCAAAACTCTATGAGCATTGTAAATGGACCGATGGAGGCCGTCCAGCTAATGCAACTGATTGTTGACATCTGTAGACACTTTAGCGGATCCAATTTGAAATGTCTTGTCAAACAAATTACTGAGGCCGGTGGGATAGGGTGTGCATCTTTGAACTAGCAGCGCAAGAAACGAGGACACAAGAAAAGTACAACACACCAACAGCGCCTTCTCACAACTAACTTTATCGAAAAGAACGCATAGTATTTAACCCATGACCAAGTACCACGTGCTCATACATCATTGATAGCCAAACAAAAGAAAAAGAAAAAAATACACAGGAAAAATTGATCACATGCGCGCTTTTTTTCTATGTGATAAACCGATTGAGGAAAGAAATTTCATTGTCATGCAGTGATATTGAAGGCATGCTTACACATTGATTGCCTTTTTTGTTAATATGATGAGCTTCAACAATTTCTCTGGTAGTCTGATTCAAAGATGCATAACCAATTCCAACTTGCCCAAATGTCAATTCTTCTGGGGATAGGGTGATTTAGCTTGCCTCTAGGCCTTTCTACTTCCTTTTAAAATAGCAGTAGCTGTATGCTACTTTCCTAATGCGGAACACTTCGGCATTCTACTGAGAAATGCATGCTTAATCGCATCGGCCTCAACTGGTCTGGCAGTGAAAAACACGTCGGCGTCTCAGGAACGCCCGTCCTATGTTGTCATTGTCCGTCAAATGTACCCCATTGCCCTCAGTGCTAACAAACTGGTTCCGCCTGACATGGATTTTCTCGAGTCCAAGCGCACATATCTTCTAGTGTTTAATTCATATCATTGGTTCTAGCTCTCACTAGCTCGCTGCGATACCGTTGCTCATTATATATCTCTATTTTATTTTTGATATGACACAAATAATCGGCATACACCCATTTTTGATGCGAAGCAGCTTATGAACGAGGCCTGTCCCCCCATCGTTGTGCGCCGTAGCCACATGACGATGACCTAGACGCTGCCATCATGGCAGAGCACATGCAAGGTAACCATTATACGTCATGACGATGACGATGTCCCTGATGACGATGAAGAATAAGTGCGTTCCAGACCACACAATCTCTTTCTTCCATCTCGACCTACCAATAACGAGTCAGAGTCACAACGTTAAACATGCCGCCGAAACATTCTCGAGCAACATCATCATCATGACAATGAACCTTGCTCCAAACCTCTCCCCAGGAAAAGTGGAAAGGTACACCGAGAAGGCGACGCTCCAGTATGAAACGACGGTCAAGGACAACCCCTTCGTACTCACCGGGGACCTTAACGTGGGCGTCATGAAAGACGACTGGCTTGTACAGCACATGATGTCCCGTTGCGCTCTCCGGTGCATTTCGTACGATTACAAACATCATACTACCATAAGGTGAACGTGCATAGACATCGCCTTCTCAAACTTCAAACTTCAACCTTTGCTGCACGATCCCTTAACTTTGCACTTTACAGAACACAAGGCCGTTATACTCAAGGGAAGACGGTCTCCAGAGCTTAAAGTCATATACGATGATTAATGAAAG
>JALIZH010014727.1:0-61977 GCA_030522465.1 Rhipicephalus appendiculatus
GACTGGCTAAGAAGATGGAGCGTGCTACCGACGCGTCAAAGCCTCGCAAAGTGGCACGTGCTGCTAAATGAGAAGTGCGTGAATTGTGGAAAATCCGAGACCACTAAGCATGCGTTATTTGAATGCGTTGCCACCAAGGGTGTGTGGTACATTGTTTGGCGCGCCTTTGGAGTTAGGGCTACATCACTGTCGCAGAGGAGAAATGGCCTGTTTGTCCAATTGGTACTCGCAGTCACAATGTACGTGATCTGGAGACGTCGGTGCCAAGCAGAAGCTCGTCCACAACCACAGCGAGCAGCATTCCCAGTCTTACACCGAATTTATCAAATTCTTTTTTGATACCTAGTCGAAGACCTAGATGTAAGTGGTGTTGGTGCCTTTTTTAAGGCGCTGGCACACTCGGTTTTTCGTATTACGTGGGGACAAACTGGAATTCCCCGCAGCGCCATACTGAGTTAAGCAGGAAACATGTCATGCGACTTGCTATGCTACACGAACCCCCCCCCCCCTTTTTTTTTCTCTCACTTTCTCTTCAGCTCATCGAGAGGTAGCATGTTCCCCCCTTTTTTTTATAGTTTCTTAGTACCGCACAGTGTTTTGTAGATGTCCGTTTAAAATTATGTCTAGCGTTTGTATAAGTTCTACTGACACCATTTCGAACTTTTAGTGTATAAGTGCCTCCAGTGTTTGTGTACACTTGTTCAATAAACTTTCCTTTTTAGGCGCGAAGCTCCTCTTAGTCTAACCTTGTCAGGCGTAACGCGTAACCCGCAGTATCGCCTGCCATTTTGGAGGCCATGATAAGAGATGACCATTTCTCGTCTCATTTCCTAGATGGCGTTACTCTGCCGCTACTCTCCGAATTGCCGCTACTCTCCGATTGGCTGCTGCGCGCTTTGCCTGAGTGCGCGGCGATCGAGTGCCTCTCTCAGTCTCCTAGATCGTCGCCGTACGTGTCGAATCGTTGGTGGGGCATGGACGAAGCGAAGCAGCGGGCGCGGAGGGCCGCGGCGGCTCGTGCTCGCCTTTCGGGGTCCGCTGCTCTCGCTGCTCGGTGCGTTGCCTCGCGGCGCCATTTGCGCGCACCGTCTCGGGATCCGCAAGGCGCCGCGCACGCTTCGCTGCCGCATCTCCGACTCGCACCGCGGGATCCTGACGAAACGGCGTCAACCATAACCTCAAGCTTCGCCCACCTCACCATCATTCACCTCGTGGATATGCTGTGATTTTTTTCGCAGCGCTCAGTATTGCATTTAAATACACAGATTTCTGTGACAGCGTAAGGCTTTCACGAGGCTGAGTGGATTACACTGTAAATTAACTCTTCAATATTGCGGCACCGTTTCTACAACTTCACGGTAAGACAGCTCAGTGACCATCTCGCGTACGACGATTGCTGCCATAAGGAATGCGTCCCGCGGTTTCTTATGCATTTATTTGGCTAAGACGCCTGGAAAGGCGGAAGCCATCTTCTCAGCCGATGGTATTGGTTATTAAGCCGAAGGCGTCGGCTTCGGCTTCGTCGCCAGCAGGAGTGATGGCAACGAGCCTCTCCACGTGATCACGTCAGCGTGTGACATTACGATGACGTCACAGATAGCAAGAATGTGTGACGTCACCATGGCGGTAGATAATGTACGTCCCATGGGTATGTAATCACACAGCATCTCCGCTTGGTCAAAGTTGGGCTGATCCCGGAGGCTGTGCAAAACCGGGTGAGGTGCAGAAAGCTTTCGGTGCCTGCGATCTTGGAGGCAGGGGCAAAACCACCTCACGGGCACAATACTTTCGGAAGTACGCGGAGGAGGATCAATGTACAGTCGAACGAGAAATAAAAGAAGAAGGCGGCTTTCGCCTGCGAGTCGTCCTAGGCGAATGCAAAGAGACGCTGCGATTTGTGCCGTGTTATCCATCAGTTGTTTGTTTCATAATGGAAAATGCTTTAACCAATAAGAGCGAGCTTAAAGAGACATGCGCGAGTCGCCTGTCATTTATGACAATGCAGAATACATATAAGCGCAATGAACATTCGGACGCACGACAATAAGTGTGTGGGATTTACACATTCCCTGCTTTATAGGAGACTCTGTATACGTAACGTACGGTGCCGGAAATGGGTGCGTTGTTCTTAAATTCGGGAGCGCCTACGGGGTTAATTAAGAGCGCACACCGTACCACACTATTGAATCGGAACGACAACAGTGCAATTCGTTTTCCCTGCAACTGGTGAGAAATTGTCATGGTGAATTGCGGCACCTTGAACGACTTTCTCGCACGTTCTTTTTTTTCCCCACTGTCTGGGCCATAGAGCAGGGATTTTTGAGGAGTCGAAATAGCGCTCGCTCGGGCGTCCTAATAAAGTCACGAAATCGGGCACAGCACTGAAGCGTCCTCTGACGTGAGAGTCGGCAAGCGGAGAAGGAAAAACGCGTGCTCCGCTCGTTTTCCCTCGAAATCCGCGGACTTCGAAGTTGCTAGTCATTTATGGTAATGCAGAATACATTAGCGCAATGAACATTCCGATGCGAGAAAAAAAATGTGCGGCATTTGCATTTTTGCTGGTTTAGAGGAGACATTCATAGGTTGCGTGCGGTGCAGAATATGAGCGCGTTGTTTTTAAATTTAGGAGCAGCTCTGGATTAATACTTTGTGCGACAACGGGACAGGAACGTCCCACGTTTTCTTCTGCACAAAACCTTTCTCCGCTTCCGCTGTCACGATTAGAGCAACGATGAGTAGCTGCTACTTCACCTAGGTCTGTAAGCTCGAGGAAAATTGTTTTAGTGCGGTTTTTGAATGTGGCGGTGGTGCCTCATACATTTGAAATTTGCTCCATTTTGTACTGAAGCTTCTGAATTTTCCTTCCATTGAAATGAAAAAAAGCCTGTCATTCAAAATGTTTTTCTGGTTCTCTAGAAAAGCGATTTCAGCTTGCCAGTCATAATGTGTTTATTTAGATTTGTGCAGTAACTTGAGTGGTAAATGCATCGAAACACAATTCCCTGCGAAACTTCCCCGCTCTTTGTGAAGCGTACGTGGGGATAATGGTGCACGGGAATAATTCACTTCATATCATATGCCTCTTTGAAATGGGGCAGATATTCAGGGACCAGGAACGCACTCCACCATTTAGACATCGGAAAAAGAAGCAACAGAAATGACAAAGAATGGTTGGTGTGAGGGCAGAAAAAGTGACACTTTCACCCCAAAAGCGAAGCAATGAATGCGATGGAAAGAACTTGAATGCCACACGAAGAAACGACAAGCATCCCAATACTCGCAGCTTCCCACTGAAGTACACAGAAGGACGCTCGAAAAGGACGCGCGGGTATACACATGACCATGGCGTAATATCATGCACAGGACAGGCGTGAAGGAACAACTATCACAGTTGTTACGCCTTTGTGTTTTAGCAACCCGCTGCATGTGTCAACAACGCGGAACAGGACGCTCTGACATATTTCTTAAACGGCTCGTGGAATGACCCCTCTGCGTCTCCTGCCACGCGGTGGCGTCTGACTCATGGTGTATCTAGGGGACCTTAGGTGTGCGCAGGGTTCTTTTCTTGTTTCTTTTTTTTTTTGTTCCACATCATGAGTGGGTACAGAATGGGCCTCCTTTTCGTGCGCGTCTCAAAGGCAGTTTTCAAATTGAAAGAAAAATCAAGCCATATCCACGAAGTGAATGATGATGAGTGGGCGAAGCTCCGGAGGTAATCTGGTAAACCGTCAATCCCCGTAAATTTTGCCCACTCGATCATCATACAAAGACCTGACACACAAATGCGGGGGTGTGGTGTGATTATGAACGTTTGTTGTCGGCGTTGCCGTTTTGCCTTTCGAGGGCGAGAGCGAGTTCACGATCGTTTTCATCCATGGCAGAAAGAGAATGTGTGGCCTTGAACGCGCTTATACTACATGGTCATCAGCGTCATCGTCATCGTTATCACGTGTAGTGGGTACATTCCACTATACTGGAACGCGCTTGGTCATCAGGCGTCATCATCTTTTTCATGTGGAGTGGGTACATTTCACTATACGTGGCTACCTACTGGAACGCGCTTGGTCATCAGGCGTCATCGTCATCTTTGTCACGTGGAGTGGGTACATTCCACTTTACGTAGCTACCTACTACTACTACTACTACTACTACTACTACTACTACTACTACTACTACTACTACTACTACTACTACTACTACAGAGGAGGGACAGACCCACACCCTAAGGAGCTTCGCCCCTAAAAGAAAATGTAGGAGCGTGGCGTCATAGAAGACGCGCTCAAGCTCCTCCGAAATCTGCATATTGCCAGCGGTAAATGGTGTATATGAATAGCGCACTGTTATTATGCCGGCGCATGCATGACACATGCCTGAATCAATGAAGAAAACGAAATGGCGCGTGGCTCAGTGGACCAAGGCAGCGCGCTGCGGAGCGAGGGATCGCTGGTATGAATCCCCGGTCGGGTGCCTCGGATTTTAGATGTGAAGCATCTTATGGCGAAGCTTAATCCGGTGGTGGTGTGCGGCGTGGCCTCCCTTACTGCGCATGCGCAAACCCTTTAAAAAAAATAAAAATAAAAAAAACCTCTCCTCCCCCCTCTCTCTCCTCTAGGCATCCCTCCCCGCGGCAACCACACCCTCACTGCGCATGCGCCTCCCCTCCTCTCTCCCCTCCTATGCTCCCCCCTCTCTCCTCTAGGAATCCCTGCCTGGGCTCCCACTGCGCATGCGCGTCCCCCCCTCTCTCACCTCTCCTACGCTCCCCCTCTCTCCTCTAGGCATTCCTGCCTGCGGCGTCCACACCCCACTGCGCATGCGCGTCCCCCCCCCTCTCTCTCTCCTCTCCTACGCTCCCCCCTCTCTCGCCTCGTGACGCCGACGCAGGCAGTGTCTGCTAGCGAGTTCCTTGGTTGAAAAAACCGACTGCTCGCGCTGCACAACCGTTCACTGTCCATCGCGTATATATGGCAATGGATCTTGACCTCCAAGGTGGTGCCGGTGGGAGATTTCTCCTGTGCGTTGTTGAACAATAAAAATTCGCAGCGTGCGCGTTAACTAAAAGCGCACTGCGGGTCTCTGTGTACAGTCGGAATCTTCTGTCTCTCATTGCCCATTAGCAGCGATTGGCATGTTCAAGTAGGAAACACCGCTCCATCACTGCGTGCTTTGCGCCTCCTCAGTTTTCTCTCCTGCGCAACGCTGCGATAGCGCCAGCGTCAACGCCACGGCCAGTGTAAGCGTTAGCGCCCGCTGCTTCACATCTACACATGGTTCCCTTTAGCGGGAGATGGTGTAATTTTTTAAAGACGACAGTCTTTCTTGGGATACTTAAACGCAAAAATTTTGGTCTGTATGTCTGTCCTGTCTGTTTGTCTGTCGGTAACCCGATTCAGCTTCTCGGCCAAAGTTTAACTTCTTTCTGAGCTCCCAGCAATCTTGAACTGGTGTTCGCGTTGATATTTGTGAACATATTCGGTCAAAATGCAAATACTACGCATTCCTGAGGCACAACATTAATATGTAAATGTCAGGACGTGTGTTCTTTATTAGAAAATACATAGGTACGCAATTCTAAAGACCCTAGTGTTTTTAGGCTGTCTCAGGCAAGGCAAAACATAGTAGTACGGCCGGCACAAGACTATCGTCTTTCGACGACATTTGCAGCGAAGCACGCAGATACGCGGCCAATTTTTTTTCTGCTGATGTAGTTTCCATTGTGCCTTTTAGGGGCGAAGCTCCTTAGGGTGGGGGTCTGTCCCTCCTTTGTAGTATGTAGTAGTAGGTAGCCACTGGTGGGATGTACCCACTCCACGTGATAAAGATGACGATGACGCCTGATGACCATGAAGAATAAGCGCGTTCCAGTATAGTGGAATGTACCCACTACACGTGATAACGATGACGATAACGCTGATGAGGAAAACAAAATCAGGGGAACCCCCCTCCTTCTGGTCCGTAGAGCTCTTGAACAAAATCACCATCTACCCCATATGTAAATAATAAAACATTGTGTATATGCTTTATCAATATGTAAATAATGAAACATTGTGTATATACTGTATGTATAATCACACCACACCCCCGCGTTTGTGGGTCAGGTCTTTGTATGATGATCGAGTGGGCAAAATTTACGGGGATTGACGGTTTACCAGATTACCTCCGGAGCTTCGCCCACTCATCATCATTCACTTCGTGGATATGGCGTGATTTTATCCTTGTTTATCACCGCGGATGCAACAACCGCCTTCTTCGTCGACAGCGCTCTGAACGGTTTAGCTCAAGAATGAAAGCAAACACAAAAAAGAGCAAAAAAAGAAGCGCACTGTTCTCGGTATGGTACGATACCACGAACCGAGAATAAGCTCACGGTATAAAAGGCGCCGATCCGGGTGGTTGCAATCGTTATATATATATATATATATATATATATATATATATATATATATATATATATATATATATATATATATACAAATTCATATCCGGGGCATGACGGCGATGGCAATGCCAAAATCAGCCGAGAGTGTCGATATTATTGTTATCGCAATAAAACTCTTTACAGGTACAGACCATGTCCGTTCGAAGGCTTGTACGCAGGTGGTTTTCCGCTGCTGGAAAAGACGTGCGCACAACGTTCCTCTGCACAACATCATAAGTGCTCCTCTGCACCACTCGTTACGGCCATTTCTCCCCAGATACTCGGTGATGTGATCGCACGATGATAGCTTTATGAGTCGGTCGGTCATATGTGTCCCACTTTTTAAGTGCGAATGCACTTCTTAAGCGACCCCGAAAACTCCGCCGGCATCCGCGCTCCTCCTCCTCTCCCCTAGCAACGGCGCGAGGAGCGGAGAGGAGCGTCTGTAGCAACGGCGCAGCGACGTCACGCCCCACGTGACTGCGCGCGCTCCGCCCTCCGCTCCGTGGCTGCGCGCTCCCCGCGCCGGCTCCGCACCGCTCTCCGCGCCGAGTGCTTTGCACTTAAAAACGGCCAGACCTCCGTGGGTCGGCTGGCGCGTGCTCTCTCGCTGCCGTCTCCTTCGCTCGGCTCTGCAGTTTAGTCGCGCGCGCCCCCCTCATAGCATCACCCCGTGCTTCGCACTTCCTCATACTCCCCTTCGGGGAAATGCGGGTTTTTTCCAGTAAAGTGCTGGCTTGATTTTGATGAAATTGTTGCATGCTATTTCTTTGCAGCACGTATGTACGTTACAGAAATATAGGGTGGGCATACAAAAAGTTAAACGGTCCCCTTCGGCAACGCCATGCGATCCGACCTCGGACCCACCTGTTGTTCATTTGTTTCCGACCCCCCCCCCCCCCAAAAAAAAACAACTTATTAAGTACTACTTTTTCTTCCGAATAATTGGCAGCCGGACATTACAAGAACACTTCAGGGTTCTGAAAACATATCAGCGGGGCCGAGATCTCTAGCACGGCTGGCGTTGCTTAATAGGCTTTTAGTTTTTCATTACTTGTTGGTATGATGAGGAAAGAGAGAGAAAACCGAAGAGCAACAAAGAAGGCTGCCCTGCTCCGCACTTTCTTCAGGCTTGGCACCACTAGGGCAAAGCTGCCTAACTTTTCCGTTTTTTTTCTTCCCTTCCTTCTTTATTTCTCTCTGCTTCTTTCTTTTTCCTTTCTTTCATTTTTTTTCTCATTACGCAATGCTCCCTCCTTACTGTTTTTTTTTGTCCATGCCCGTAGCTGAACCTTCATCCACTGCAACGTTTGAGTTGCCACAGGCAGCAGTGACGGTCATCTGTTCATATTCAGCCAACAATGAAATGTGGAAGCGTGAAATGACAAGTGACCCCGACTGAACTTGTCACGGCCATAACGGGAACGGCTGATCGCTGATGAGCCCATGATCGAGAGATCGGTTATTGGAAAACGGCGCACGAGAATACGCATGTGACCTGGGTACGTTCGAGGGGTTTATTTGTGTACACCCGCGTTTGTGTACGCCGAGTTTTTGTGGAACTATGCCGCCGCGAGCGAAATCTGTATTTATACGACCTAATCTAAAAAAAATTGGCCGCCTGTCTGCGTGCTTCGCTGCAAATGTCGTCGAAAGACGATAGTCTTGTGCCGGTCGTATTACTATGTTTTGCCTTGCCTCACACAGCGCCTACTCTACGTTGAATTGGACGCATCTCGCTGGCGTTGATAAAATAGAGGAGGCGCTGCGCGAGATATGGACGCCATTGAAAAACATGAGCTTGTGCTGAACCAAGGGCATTACACCGTGACCAAGGGCCACTGCCAGCGGCAGCACCTTATCGTCAGCACAGGGCTTTTTCGTGCAAAGCGCCGCAGTTCGTGCACAGCGTCGCATTTTCAGCGCAGCCTAAAAAACACTAGGGTCTTTAGAATTGCGCACCTATGTATTTTCTAATAAAATAACACACGACCTGACACTTACATATTAATGTTGCGCCTCAAGTATTTGTAGTATTTGCTTTTTGATCGAATATGTTCACAAGCATGAACGCAAACACCAGTTCAAGATGGCTGGGCGTTCAGAAAGTGGTTAAACTTTGGCCGAGTAGCTGAATCAGGTCACGGACAGACAGACAGACAGACGGACAGACAGACAGACAGACAGACCAAAATTTTTTGCGTTGAAGTATCCCAAGAAAGACTATCGTCTTTAAAAGCTGAGGAACGCAGCTTAGAACGGACGAAGGTGACACATCATTCATAGCACTTGTGGCGACGAAGATGGAATATGTGTGCGGATGCTACGCCTTATCATATCTCGTTTTTGAGATTTTTTGCGTGTCAATATAGTAATCCACGCTACGAATCAAATTAAACGTCATGTACCATATTGTTGAATTCATGGGAATGTTGCTAGCTCGATACGTTGAGAAAACCGACGGTGTGGAGCGTAACCATTAAGAGGCCTTTCGAAAATCTGAAGTTGGAGCTATTTCTCTGAGACTTTGGCTCCGTTGGCTCCGTACGGCCTGTCGGCTAGCAGTGTGCATTGAACTCTTGTTGTCTCTTCCATAATGTGGGACCATTTCTACGCCTACTCAGCAAGAAAACTGAGCGACCATCTCTCGCGTAAGATGATCACTAGAGGCCGGATTTTTAGGCACTAAAAATCGTGTTTTAGGCGCCAAAAATAGGCAGGAAAAGCACTGTTTTAGGCCCCCAAAATCGCAAATATAGGCACAATAATTTTTTACAAAAACTCAAATTTTCGAATAAGGACGTGCGCGACCTGGTCTACGACAGGAAAGCAAACAAATGTTATATTTTTTGATTGTACAAAGGCGTTCATGATTTAACATAGCCATGCAATGGTCCCTTTTCGGGCACGATTTCCAGAACACGGTCTCTCCTTTTATTGTCCAGAATGGTAAGTTAAGTGTCCACCATCGAATAAACACGCTCCTGGGTCTGCTTCTTTTCGGCATGGCTGGGAAGGGCAGCACACGATTCAATAGACAGACCGCTAAAAGGCCAGAAGGGTCTGTTAGCCTCGTATTGGCCGGGTCTAATAGCGTAGGGTCAATTTCTCCTCTTTGTGTGAACACCGTAAAGGGCCCCTTACAATGTTTGAGCGTTTCGAGCTAGAAGTGTAATGCATGCACTGCGCTAACGATCACGTGTGCCAAGATTTGCAACGCTACGCTACCCGGAAGGAGGTGAAATGTGAGACTGAATGCCTCGTGCCCTTTATCTCACGGGCGCGCGCACCAATGTGGGGGGAGGTGAAGTTCAACAAGGAATGGTCCTGTGTATGTCACAGTAGTACATGAAACTGCGAGAATTATTCGAGGCTACATGTGTAATTTCTGCAATCTGTTGCTTGAATAGAAGAACGACAGTTAATAGAAATAATAAAACATACAAACTGCATATGTAGCCGTTTTTCTTTAGTTTTTTCTTCGAATCGAGAGTGTTGCGAGACTTAATTAGCTGCCTATCATGGACGGCATTTTTTAGCGCAAACGTAGAAAAGAAAGGTGTACTAAGAAGAGAAGAGAAGAACACAGTGCACAGGGCGAGCGCTAAACATCAACTGATTTTATTTCTGTAAAAAACCACGGAAAGACCCCCGCGCATGCGTGTCGCCGGTGCGTCACTAATCAATCATCGCATCGAACAATCTATACTCACTATTGTACAAACATACCGAAGTGTCACTAATACATTCCGTGCATTTGCTCTTAATATGGTATGCTTCCAGTCGCTCTCTCCCTAAGGTATCCGCGCCTCTACCCAGGATCTTAATCTCGTGCAGCCGTGGTGCACATGCGCAGGCCGCGCAATGGACCGGCAAATGCGCATTACTTTTGTTCTTCAAGGACAATTCATGTTCCCGAGCATGGTCGTTCACACATCTCCCCGTTTGACCTATGTAGGTCTTTCCACACGTTAGTGGAATGGCATATACAACGCCGACTGCACACTTAACGTATGGCGTGGCATGTTTCTTCTGGCATCCATGGTTTTCTTTTTCTTTGCACACGGATACCTTAGGGAGAGAGCTACTGGAAGCATACCATATTAAGAGCAAAGGCACGGAATGTATTAGTGACACTTCGGTATGTTTGTACAATAGTGAGTATAGATTGTTTGATGCGATGATTGATTGGTGACGCACCGGCGACACGCATGCGCGGGGGGTCTTTCCGCGGTTTTTTACAGAAATAAAATCAGTTGATGTTTAGCGCTCGAACTGTGCACTGTGTTGTTCTCTTCTCTTCTTAGTACACCTTTCTTTTCTACGCTTGCGCTAAAAATGCCGTCTATGATACATCACCAACTCGCCTAACAGGACGTTTTATTAGCTGCCTATATTTCTTTTGTGTTCGTGTTCTCGCCGTTCCGGCGTCGTGCCGGCGCCAGCCCTGACAACGCTTAGCACGTTTTTGGTGCATCGTCCCTTACAGCAGTTTCAGCTGTGCGACGCACTGTGTCGTGATAAGGATACAGGATCCATGCCAGCCTCTCCAAACGCATAGACGGATCCATCCCACAGAAACAGGCAGTATACGCTACAGAGCGAACACCGAAACGATACAAGACCGCTTGTGCGCACGACCTGGCTTGGGCATGTCATGTGCACATAATGTAATCTTGCGTGCGCATGGCGTGTTGATGCGTCAACGTCGTGTGATCTTCCGGCTCCGAGTTTCTCTGATACCGAAGAGGGCAGGGAAGGAATTTGGCTTGCGAGTGGCAAAGGTTTCAAGCTCACCTACCGGCATCATGCTTTCGCGGCTCGTGATGAACCAATTAAAAAGTTCTTGTAGTACAAAGCTCTTCATTGGGCACGCGAACACTTCCAGTATGTGACTAAAATTTGTAATAGGACCTGGTGAAGCGCCTTTTAAGAGTAAATTATAAACGAAACAAAAGCCATGTGCACATCTGATTTTTCTTTTACCTACTTTCTACTTTCCCCTGACGGCACTCCATGGTTTCGCATTCGCTCTCCATATTCCTGCTGCTGCGTGCAGGCACCTCCTGTTTTCTGCCCCCCCCCCCCCCCCCCCCCACGCCCAAGTCTTGAAGGAGGTGCTTCAGTTCTATGGGAACACTGGACTGAAAAACCGTCGGTAAAAGCCTCCCGCCACGTCCTCGGCCATAGACGGCGCTCTCCTCTTCTTCCCCTCTCCTCTTCCCGCCTTTATTTTCATCTCCCCATTGCACTGTACACGCTGGGATGTGCTGCCATTTAGGGTTGCAGAAAGAGCGTCTTTTCCTCTCCCCTGCTCCAACCGCTCGCGCCATGTCAATGCGGTTGGGTAAGGTGGCCAGCGCGTCCCATTTCACTGCTGCTACCGGTTGCTTCTCGGATGTTTGTTGAACTAGGGAACTAGGTTGTTGCACCCCATAAAGTTCCGAAACGTCAATTTTGCCCGGTAACACGAATTACGGTCTCAAACTGTACTCGAAAGCAAAATTTGAGGCTAAATAGCGTTCATATAGGCACCGATTCTGAAAATAGGCATTTATGGGCACTTTAAGACATTTAGGCACTAACCCCAAATATAGGCATTTATAGGCACTATAAAAACACTATAAAAGCCCTCCTTTACCCCTAATTCATGCTCATATATCAAAGTGGCGCGATAGGAACGCGAGGAAAAAAATAGGCTTAATAGTACGTTATGTTGGGCCAGTTGGTGCATCGTTATTTGAAATACGTGGCGCAAGGTTACTACAGAGAAGAGACAAGAAGAGACAGAAAGAACGCCAACTCACAACTAAGTTTATTATCATGAAGCATTCACCATATAAAGGTTGTTGAAGGACATGCGCAGAACTTTCCACTCACTGCACGTGCAGGAAGACGAGGTTTGAAAAGATCACAATCATGATATCTGGGAACCAGCAACAAACAAATGTATCCTAATGTAAAGCCATCGAAAAAAAACAATGGAAACCCAAACCTGCGCAAAGCTCGTGGAAATCACTCAAAAAAAAATTACAGACACTTCGTAAAAACCATCTAAAGTACATCTAGATCCAACAGTTCAAATTCACTCGTATGCAACAAAACTGATGGCACGCTGACGCAAGAATCACCTTTCTTCCTTATGTGAAAGGCTTCCAGTAACTCCCGCGCCAGCGCATCCCGGCTCCTTCCAAGTAGTCGCGTGCGATCGAACTGCGGTGTGCAGCCACACGAAGCACAGTGAAAGGGTAAATGAGACCCTGTTCCAGTCCTAATTGATAAAGAATGCTCCCTTAAACGGTCATTTGTACAGCGCCCTGTCTGGCCTATATAGACCTTGCCGCAGCTCAGGGGTATTTCGTAAACAGTGCCCACAGCACAACGCAGAAAGGGCTTTGCATGCTTCTTATCGCACGCCACCTTGGCACCGCTCGAAAAAATGCGGGCGCAGAGCCTTGAAAGCTTATTTGGAGCAGAGAAGACCACAGGCACATGGTGCCGATTTGCAACCTTTTTTAGGTTGTGGGAGATTTTGTGCATGTATGGCACAACATGCGGTCTTTTTCTCTGGCCTTGCAATGGCTCTGGCCTCCTGCGTTCCCCTTTCAGCCTCTGAAGCAACGTTTCGGACACACTGACTAAGACCGAAGAAGGGAACCCAGCTGCAGTAAGCCGCAGTAACTGACAGGAGAAACTATCATGCACTGTGTGCTCGCATGACTTGGACAGCGCAGAACGAAAACACATTGCGGCTATAGCCCTCTCTCCCACCTTTGAATGCGCGGAATCGTATGAAAGAAGACCTTTTCTCGTTCTAGGGCTGAACTTCCAACAGACATGACCATCACCGAGAGTCAAGTTAATATCTAAAAACTGCAAGCTCTTGTCATTGGGCAGCTCATGGGTAAAGACCAAGCCTTTTCCATGTTGTCGAAACTGGTTCAGAACCAGTTTCAAAGAAAGCGCATTTGTATCGGTTCCTGCGTTGCACCTGTTCTGTGTAGCATTTTTTTTGGCGTATATTGACCGTGATTTAGTAAGTGCCTTGTACCCAGGAAAGGTCCCTAATATTTTTAGATATGTGGACGATTTCCTCGTGGTTTTAATTTCTACTAACCCTGTAACGCACTCTAGCGAGGTAGATGTGGTTCTGAACCAGTTTCGACAACATGGAAAAGGCTTGGTCTTTACCCATGAGCTGCCCAATGACAAGAGCTTGCAGTTTTTAGATATTAACTTGACTCTCGGTGATGGTCATGTCTGTTGGAAGTTCAGCCCTAGAACGAGAAAAGGTCTTCTTTCATACGATTCCGCGCATTCAAAGGTGGGAGAGAGGGCTATAGCCGCAATGTGTTTTCGTTCTGCGCTGTCCAAGTCATGCGAGCACACAGTGCATGATAGTTTCTCCTGTCAGTTACTGCGGCTTACTGCAGCTGGGTTCCCTTCTTCGGTCTTAGTCAGTGTGTCCGAAACGTTGCTTCAGAGGCTGAAAGGGGAACGCAGGAGGCCAGAGCCATTGCAAGGCCAGAGAAAAAGACCGCATGTTGTGCCATACATGCACAAAATCTCCCACAACCTAAAAAAGGTTGCAAATCGGCACCATGTGCCTGTGGTCTTCTCTGCTCCAAATAAGCTTTCAAGGCTCTGCGCCCGCATTTTTTCGAGCGGTGCCAAGGTGGCGTGCGATAAGAAGCATGCAAAGCCCTTTCTGCGTTGTGCTGTGGGCACTGTTTACGAAATACCCCTGAGCTGCGGCAAGGTCTATATAGGCCAGACAGGGCGCTGTACAAATGACCGTTTAAGGGAGCATTCTTTATCAATTAGGACTGGAACAGGGTCTCATTTACCCTTTCACTGTGCTTCGTGTGGCTGCACACCGCAGTTCGATCGCACGCGACTACTTGGAAGGAGCCGGGATGCGCTGGCGCGGGAGTTACTGGAAGCCTTTCACATAAGGAAGAAAGGTGATTCTTGCGTCAGCGTGCCATCAGTTTTGTTGCATACGAGTGAATTTGAACTGTTGGATCTAGATGTACTTTAGATGGTTTTTTACGAAGTGTCTGTAATTTTTTTTTGAGTGATTTCCACGAGCTTTGCGCAGGTTTGGGTTTCCATTGTTTTTTAGATGTGAAGCATCTTATGGCGAAGCTTAATCCGGTGGTGGTGGTGGTGGTGGTGGTGTGCCGCGTGCCCACCCTTACTGCGCATGCGCAAACAGTTAAAAAAATAAAAATAAAAAAAACCTCCTCTCCCCCCTCTCTCTCCTCTAGGCATCCCTCCCCGCGGCAACAACACCCACACTGCGCATGCGCCTCCCTTCCTCTCTCCCCTCTTACACTCCCCCCTCTCTCCATCCCTGCCCGCGGCGTCTAACTCCCCCCTGCGCATGCGCGTCCCCCCTCTCTCTCCTCTCCT
This sequence comes from Rhipicephalus appendiculatus, assembly GCA_030522465.1. Taxonomy (NCBI): domain Eukaryota; kingdom Metazoa; phylum Arthropoda; class Arachnida; order Ixodida; family Ixodidae; genus Rhipicephalus; species Rhipicephalus appendiculatus. The sequence goes on from JALIZH010014727.1 coordinate 14,834, forward strand.
ACGCTCCCCCCCCTCTCTCCTCTACGCATCCCTGCCCACGGCGTTCACACTCCCACTGCGCATGCGTGTCACCCCCCTCTCTCTCCTCTCCTACGCTCCTCCCTCTCTCGCCTCGCGACGCCGACGCAGGCAGCGTCTGCTAGCGAGTTTCTTGGTTGAAAAAACCGACTGCTCGCGCTGCACAACCGTTCACTGGCCATCCCGTATATATAGCAATGGATCTTGACCTCCAAGGTGGTGCCGGTGAGAGATTTCTCCTGTGCGTTGTTGAACAATAAAAATTCGCAGCGTGCGCGTTAACTAAAAGCGGAGTGCGGGTCTCTGTGTCCAGTCGGAGTCTTCTGTCTCTCATTGCCCATTAGCAGCGATTGGCATGTTCCAGTAGGAAAAACTGCTCCATCACTGCCTGCTTTGCGCCTCCCCAGTTTTCTCTCCTGCGCAACGCTGCGATGAGCGCCAGCGTCAACGCCTCCGCCAGTGTAAGCGTTAGCGCCCGCTGCTTCACATCTACACATGGTTCCCTTTAGCGGGAGATGATGTAATTTTTTTTCGATGGCTTTACATTAGGATACATTTGTTTGTTGCTGGTTCCCAGATATCATGATTGTGATCTTTTCAAACCCCGTCTTCCTGCACGTGCAGTGAGTGGAAAGTTCTGCGCATGTCCTTCAAGAACCTTTATATGGTGAATGCTTCATGATAATAAACTTAGTTGTGAGTTGGCGTTCTTTCTGTCTCTTCTTGTCTCTTCTCTGTAGTAACCGTGCGCCACGTATTTCAAATAAAAAAATAGGCATTTGCCTATAATCCGGTTTCTAATGATCACTGTGATAAAGAAGGTGTCACGCTGTTTCTTATCCATTTCCCTAAGACGGCTAGAAAGGTTAAAGTCACCTTCTCAGTCGATTTTATTTACTTCAGACGCCTCATAAAACGCGACAATTGACCGTCGGCATCGGCGTCAGCAGTAGTGATGAAAACGAGCTTTTTCAGGCGTTGACGTCAGCGTGTGACAATAAAATAACGTCGCAGATAGCAAACATTCGTGACATCACCATGACGTCAGATAACGTAAGTCACATGATGACGTCATCACACAGCATCGTCGTTTGGTCAAAGTTGGGCCTATGCCGGAGGCTGTGTTAAACCGGGTGACGTGCAGAAAGCTTTCGGCGCCTGTGATCCCGGAGGCAGGGCAAAACCACCTAATAAGGTGCACAAAACTTTCCGAAGGGAGCGGTGGTTGATCAATATACAATCTACTGAGAAGGAAAAGAAGACGGCTTTCGCCTTCGAGTCGTCCTAGGCGAATGCATAAGAGACGCTGTGATTTTTACCGTGTTATGCGGCAGATATTTGTTTCTTAATGGGAAAATGATTTAATGGGGGCAACAAGACGGAGCCTAAAGAGACGTCCGCGGACTTCGAAGTCGCTCGTCATTTATAGTAATGCAGAATACATTAGCGCAATATATATTCGGAAGCGAGACAATAATTGTGTGGCATTTGTATTTTTGCTGCTTTCGAGGAGACGCATATAGTTTGCGTGCAGGGCGTATGAAGGGAGCGTTGTTTTCAAGTTTAGGAGAGCCTCTGGATTAATCCTTTCTTTGCGACAGCGGGGAAGGTCCGTCCCACTTTTTCTTCTGCAGAAAAGCTTTTCTCCGCATCAGCTGTCACGATTAGAGCAACGCTAAGTGGCTGCTACCTCGCCTAAGTCTGTGTAAGCTCGAGAAAAAATGCTTCGCCGTGTTTTCGGAAGGTGGCAGTAGTGCCACAATGTCTTTGAAATTTGTGTGGTCAATAGTCACTTTCGTGCCTGGGTTCAAGAACAAGAGACGTACACCCGGACCAGCACTAACGTACTTCACCTTACAGCACGTGGAAAATAGCTACAGAGCTCACCGTCATATTTACACTGACGGCTCTGTTACGCCTACATCATCTGCCATTGGTGTTTGGATTCCATCAGCCAATGTCACCATCTCTGCCACTCTCAGTCACTGCACCTCATCTACAGCCACTGAACTGGCCGCACTACGGGCTGCTTTTAACTACATCGTTGACCAGACAGCTGAGTCTTGGGTCATATTTACCGACTCAAGAGCGGCGTTGCAGTCTCTGAAGTCTTCACGCACGCAGGACCAACTCGTCATGGACATAAAACGCCTGTGCAACAAAGCCTGCGACCTCCATCACCGCATTGTTCTGCAGTGGATACCTGCCCACTGCGGAATACAAGGTAACGTCCGGGCTGATGATGCTGCCAAAGCTGGACACGACGCCTCGAGTGATATCATCGAGATACCTTTCTCGAGAAAAGACGCTGCGACACTCGCATCGGCACATGCTTGGCGTCTCCAGCGATCCCTCTGGACAGACGCTAGTCACCAGTATGGGCCTCTCTACAAGATCGATCCATCGTGTGAATTCGATATGCCGCGAGACCTCAACAGGCAAGAGGAAACATGCTTGCATCGCATTAGATTAAACGTCGCATACACCAAGTACTTCAGGAACAAGATTGGACTGTCGGACTCACCACTGTGTTTCCGATGTAATGTCCCAGAAAATCTCAGTCATGTCCTCTGTGAATGCAGGCTATACGAACCAGAGAGACAGTCTCTAAAGGCGGCCTTAAAACTCCAACGGGACTCTAACTTGGAGTTAAGACACATTCTGGGCCCATGGCGAACCAGCTCCAGTGCATTACGCGCCACAAAAGCGCTGCTCAATTTCTTGCGGGCCACGAGCCTGACTGAAACTTTGTAAATAGTGTACTCTACGTGTGTGCGTGTATGTGTGTGTGTGGTGCCATGTGTATATCAGTGTAAATATCATAATCACCACCCAGCCCCTGGAGTAGCATGTCAGGCGAAAAGCCAGGCAAACATCTCCAGCTCTTCATTAAAATATTTCTCTCTCTCTCTCTTGAAATTTGTTCCCTTTTTTTTTTGCTGAAGCTTCTGAATTTTCGTCCCGTTTAAATGACACAAGCCTGTCATTCAAAATGTTAGGCAGTCTTCTCTTTTACTGGTTTTCTAGAAAAGCGTTTTCATCTTGGCAGTCATCAAGTGTTTATGTTGATTTGTGCAGTAACTTGAGTGATAAATGCTTCGAAACAAAATTATCTGCGAAATGGCCCCGCTTGTCACTCAACCTAATTAGGGATAACGGTGCACGGGAATAATTGTATTCATACCGTATACCTCATCTAAAGTAGGACGAGATAAAAAAGGACGAGAAAAATGACAAAGAATGGTTGTTGTTGTGTGGAGAAAAAAAGCTTTACAGGAACAGACCACATCCCTATGGAGGCCTGTACGCAGAAGGCTTGTTCCACTACTGGAAATGATGCGCGCACAACGTTCCTCTACGCAACATCAGAAAAGCTCCTCTGCGCCACTGGTTACAGCCATTTCTTCCCAAATACTCGGTGATGTCATCGCATGCCGGCACCTTCATGAGTCAGTGGGTCATATGTGCCCCCCTTTTTCTAGTAAAGTACTGGCTTGAGTTTCATCAAATTGTTTTGTCCCATTTCTTTGTAGTATATCTGTATATACCGCAGCCGGCTTTTATAACATCGTGTTAAATATATAGGGTGAAACTACAAAGGGTTAAACGGACCCATTTCGGCAATGCCACGCGAACAGACCTTGGCACCATCTGTAGTTCTCTTGTTTGAACCGCCCCCCCACCCCCCACCACGACCACATCTTTTGTATTTATTTTTCTCCCGAACGATTTCCAGGGCGACATTACGAGAACACTACGTGGTTCTGGAAATATAATAGCGGTGCCGAGACCTCTCGCACGGCTCGCTTTGCCTAATGGGCTTATAGTAAAGAGCTCAGATTTATAGAGACCATTGTCAGCGGTTCCTAAAAGCTAGAACTGTGTTTTAACGGTGCGAAAACCACGCTTGCTTTATATTGGCTTGGCCGCTACGCAAGTTTGCCGCGCGTCAAAGCTCACACGATGTATTGCGCAATTCAATGTAAATGAGAATTTGCTCGAATATGAAGGTAAAGGAGCTTTCATTATTTAGCATACCTGGGCGTCATGATACGTCACCTAGTTACATCACATGATTGCGGCATCGCATGATGTCACAGCTTCATCAAAGGTGGGCCCACCCGGAAGGCAGTGCAAAACCATGTTCGGTGCCGAACGCTTTCGTTGGGGGGTGATCAATAGAATCTCCTGAGAGTAAAAATTATAAGATGGCGTTCGCCCTCAAGTCGTTAGACGCGAATGCCTAAGTGACGGTGTGACTGTCCGCTTAATTAGCAATGCCCTCTGCGGAACGAATGCGCGACACTCTAATATTAGGGGCGAAGCTCCTGATAGCGAGACCTGGTCTGTTGTCGACCGTCGATCCATCCTCTGTACCCCGTAGTGTTCCCTTATCGTACAATAGAGGGCGCTGTCCCATAGACATGCATGCAAACTGCAGTTGGGTGACGATATACTAGATGGCGCTGTACGCATTCTGTGTCGTCATCTCCATTTCTCGTCTCGTTTCCGAGAGGGCGCTGTCCCATAGACATGCGTACAATATGGCGGCTGGGTGAAGGTACGCTAGATGGCGTTGGCGGTGCAGCTGCTCTCCGATGGGCTGCTGCGCGGGCTGCGCGGGGTTGCACCGGGCGGCGAGCGCCCGCTATCTCTCATTCCCCGGATCGTCGCCGTACGAATGCGCTTGCCGGATCGTGCTGCTTGGCGGACCATGGACGACGAGGAGCGCCGGGTGCGGAAGGCCGCGCCGCTGCGGCTCGTGCTCGTCGGCAGGGTCCCGAGGTGCGAGCTCGAGAGGCCGCCGCGACGCGAGCGCGGCGCCAGGCGGATCTCGAGGCGGTGCGCGCCCGCGAAGCCGCGGCCAAGCGCGCGCGGCGTCAGGCGGATCCCGAGACGGTGCGCGCCAAGGAGGCCGCCCAGCAGTAATCGCTTTGATTACTGCTGGGCGAACCACTGAAGATTTCACGGTGTAACCATGATTGGTTCACGAGCTTCGCCCCAAACTCTTCATCATTCACCCCGTGGATATGCTGTGATTTTAATATAAGCGCAGGAGCCACAGGATGTACACGACTCACTTTGTATGGATTGACTCAAATACCGTTCGTCCTCAGATTAGTATGTGTGGCAACTGCTGAATCAACTGCTCCAATGAACGAACCCTATTACTACGCGTGTTTATTGTTTAACTTGAGCGGTTCGTGTTTCACCCGCAAGGACGGTCAGCAACGCCCGGCGCAGACCACACAGCGATGTTTGAGAGGATTCGCGATTGTTAAAGATCCTTCTATTGATACTACACGCAAGACGCGAATAGAGAAGTTCATTCAAGAGATTACGGGAGCGCTAGCGATAAGGTTCGAACGTTCGGTGCTGCATGTATAAAGGCCGATGCACCTCACCGCAGATCAGATTACCGGTGACCCATGCTCTATTCATCGCTATCAGTGTCCAGCGTGACTCGCTTGTTCCTTGACTTGTCATTTTCCGGGCACAAGAACTCCCAAATAAATAGTTCCATACTTCTTAGGCCCGTATTCACAAACGAATCTTATCCTTAACTTACGACTTAAGTAACCTATCGGCACTTAACGCGTTTCACAAACCGATCTTGTACTTAACCCTCTATTGCATGAATTATGAGAAAATCAATAGAAAAATTATTTGATCATTTTTTATCATTAACTACATGAAGAATAACATGTACAAAAATTTTCAGATTTATTGTGACTGTATTAATGAAAATAAAGGTTTGTGCCAAATATGGCACAATATGCACGTGGGCGAGCAAACTTGCTGCCATGGCTGAAAAACAAAATCTCACTGATTGCGGTCTTTTTAGCTTGATTTGTGGAATAAAGCAAAGCAATTGCTTCCTGTGTTCAGGCATAATTGAACATTTTGGTTAGTGCATCTGACAGCCGACATCTACGTGCAAGATGGCCGCTTACACGTTTGGCTCTTCGCATGGCGCCGCCTTGCTGTACTTTCCTGCCCGAATTTCCAACCGCTGACTTGTGGTTGTGAGCGTCAGTTGCCGACAGATCGTAAAAGCTAAATATCGCCGTGCACTGGTTAGACTTCACATAATTTTTTCGTGCACCCACGCCAATAATGTAACAAAAAATTGCCACGTACTGCTGCTGACACTCGATATTTTCGTGAAGCATCTCAAAAGCTACCGCCACAACTGAAATCTGGCAAAAACAAGCTGTGCTGCATGAACTCAGATTATTTCTTTTCGTTTGTATTTGCACTGTGCAACAAAACATAGATGGCATCATATTGCACATTTCATCACTCACATGCATACTGTGCCAAATATGGCACATACCGATTTCCGACTATATACCGTAGTGGAAAACGGAATTGAGAAGAGCCTTAATTAGCATGAATTTTCAAAGCCACGACATATGCCAAAATAATTTTTTCTTGCTTCTGCAACGAGAAAATGGTTGCAAGAAAAATATAGCAGTCACTGTCGTTTATGATCCGAGCTTGCACGTGCACCGTGCAATCTATTTCATGTCTAGATTTCATACTGCTCTAGGGATGGCAGCGCTTTCTTTATATTTAGTGCACGTAACTATAAGGATTACTCTAACTGTGTCACATTCTCCACTGGTCCTCTTGCGCCCGCTATAAAAAATGTTAATCGGTATGTGCCAAATATGGGACGCCATGCAATAGAGGGTTAAGGTAAACTTAAATCGGCACTTAAGTAGCGGAAAGTTAAGTAGAGCTACTGGCTACCGTAAGTGCTACTTCAGCCGTTTTTTCGTCAAACAACATGGCCGACCACTACGACCACTTTATAGCCACGGCTTATTATTTACGCCGCCTTTTATGAAGTGTACCTTTATAAAGACTAGAACATTTACGGCCAGTGTTCCGCGAAAGTTACAATAATTTATTGGTACTGCATTTAATGAAACAAGTGTGAAAACTTCTATAGCCTCGTTTCCAGGAGTCATACTTAACCAGAAAAGTGGTACTTCCATAAGTGCGCCTTAAGTGTGGTTTTTGAAACTTTCCCTAAACTAAACTCAAACTTATACTTTCCTCGTACTTTCATAAGTTTAACTTACGCGCAACTTAAGTTCTGTTCTTGAATACGGGCCTTAGCCTTGCTGGAGCCTTCTTCACCGTCATGACCACGCGACACTATTCTGTCCCGTAGTAAACAGTTTCACCACCGAGTGAAACTCGATTCGTCATACAACCAGGAATTCATTTTTAAATGTGCCGTAACACCTAATTTTCGATCATAATCTGTGTTATTCTCGTTCATCCACGTGCGTTTACAAGTAAGCTGACCAAATTTTAGCGCATTTCGCCGAGCACTGAATTCGTAATCGGATAGTTTTATAAAAACGCGACACGCCTAAAAGTCCCGCAGGCTCAGCAATGGTGCACTCGCGAGCCGTCACGAAACAAGCTGCTCAGTTTGCGAGCGTCCGCATCGAGCTTATATAGCTTTCTTGAGCTTGTCATTGAAATTGAACGATTTTCGGCGGCTGAAATCTTGGTAGAAGACGACAGCTCCGATCCATGCAGCACAGGACGCCACTCACGCCATGGCAAAAGGCGGTCTCCGGTCGTTAGCGGGCCCTATAGGCGGAATTCAGTGGCTCTTTTTTTATTGCACCAAAATATTCTTTGACAGTCCATTTTTCATATTTGTGCACGCAGAATAAACCCTTCCAATTTTCGATGAACACCGCAAACTGTTGGGTGACCGCGTCAATGCCCGTGCCCTCTTTCGTCTAAGCATTCGTACCGAACGCTTCGCGCAACGAAAGGCAATGTAGCACTCGAAGACGACGACTGGCCGTGAAGCCCTCCAGAGGATCGTGCCGCCACAAAAAGGTTTCTCTTCAGATTAAGCGTTTCCGATGGGACGACGTGCAAACAGCGTGTTTGCGTGGTTTCGTGCAAAGGCGTCATCGTGCGAAGTCAGATGCTTCGCGTCATAGGGACGCCATGAAGACGTCGCAGAAGCTGGCAACCAGGAATGTCATGATGAAATCATAGCGTTACTTCATGACATGATTTGTTTGCACCACTCGTGCTAAAGACGCCGACGGTCACTTTTCTGCGTTTGATGAGCATCTAACAGGCTCGTCCTGAAGGGAGATTGAAGTGAAACTCAGAATCAGTTTTTATTGATTACTCGCACTCTGAGAACTCTAGGGTAGTTACTTCCACCGTAATACGTTTATTACTAAACAATAAAATCAATGTCGATGCTTCACTTTTAAATTTTGCGCCGAAGTCCAAAGATTTCAAAGTGCATCTCGTACTTTGGCGACATGAACTAGATGAAACTTCCGGAAATTTCGGGTATAGAGTCTGTGGCTCTCTTAGAGGACAAGGTAATTCATTTTTATCGATTAAGAGCCGCAGAGCGCCTAGTATGACGCCGTCAAAATCTATGACGCCAAAGGATTTTGTTTAGGAATATCCAGGTGCCGTCGCCTACCGCACTTTCTTTTTGCGCGTTTTCACGATAAAGGCACGTTCACACTTGGCCTCGAAGAGAGCGAAAGCGGCAAAACTGACCGGAAATTCACTCGCTTCGCCGCCTAAGCGACCGGAAAACCACGCCGGAATGCCGACGCGATAGCGGATCGCCTTCTCGCTGCTACCGCTTCACAGCCTTGGCTGCACTATTGGCCTCGAGGGCCACCACTGGAAACGCCGGCGCCACTGTTGGCGTGACGTGCTTGGCAGGATCACGCGGTCTCGGCGGCCGCGTCGGCTGCTTGCGGAGCGCTGCCGCGTGCTTTGTAAATGAGTTTCAAGATCCACCTGCGCTGCGGTCGGTGCGCATACGGAGGTTTTCTCGCATTTTGAACCCAACTGAACCCATTGTAACAGGAGTGGCTGCCTCCGAAAGCGATGAACATGCTGCTCTTACTGCTCGGTGCCGTAGCGCCGGACCGACGCAACGAAGCCCGGTATAAGCCTGCACGGTGCCCGTGGGACAAGAAACTGCGTGAAGGGTGGGTTATGGTGCTAAGAACCGGCAAGCAGCGATCGGCTACGAGTCATGTGTACAACAAGCACTTCCGCGACGACGATTTTCGCTACTGAGTCGGGGCAGTGATGTTGAGTAGCAGAAAGTGCGCACTGCGACGATCGTCCGCGCGCGCTTCCCGCCGGCTAATGGTGCTTATCTACCGCAGCATGGAAACTTTTGCATCCTGCGATACCATTTCAGAACGTTCCTGTGCGACCTCTTGATCGTCGGCCCCGAGCTCAGCGTCTACAATATGGGCTGCAGATACTTGAGTGATTTAAAAATTCGCAAGGTTCCTTGTACAGTCCCCTAAGATGACCGGAAGGCGAAAGCCACATTCTTCTCATTCTTGTCAGTCAATGTATTGATTTTCCCCGCCCCACTCCAAAAAACTTTGAGCACCTAACGAGGTTTTGCACTGCCTCCGTGATCGGCCCAGCGATCATGGAGGCTGTGCAAAGCGACCATGTCATGTGAACACGTCATCATATGACATCACGTTATGTGGCGTCATGGCGACGTCATGACGTCGTCACAAATTTGGGCAACCTATGACGTCATGATGACGACATATGGTGACGTCATCACTTGATGGTGATTTTTTTGCATTACTCGTGCCGACGCTGACGAGGCGGGATGCCGACGGTCAATCTTCGCTTTTGATGAGGCATCGAAGGCTTTCGCCTTCATAACCTATGCGCGACGTTTGCTGGTGGATGTACATAGCGAGCGAGTCAAATGCTGCGGCTGATGTGTGCTGCATTTATGTTGGCAATAACATTCTTTCAGCCAATCGTACATTCTCATGACGCAAACGCTACGTGCTAAAAAGCCCAAATTTACTTGTGCCACTCTCAAACTCAAGTTGGGCCTATCAAACACCATGCATTTTTTTGGAGCCTTATTTATTTTTGTGCAAAAGATGCCGCGTTGTTGGCGTTAGACTCTACATACTTCCCTAATTGCTGGGCAGCTGGCCAAATAATGCTGGACATTAAGATTTCGCATTTCACTCTTTACGTGTTTTTGTTACCCTGCTTTGCAGCTGCAGGTTGCTGCAATAACTTCTCTTTCTTTCACCGCTTTTTCAAGGTCAGGTCGGTCCTTGTTCACATCGACGTTTGCAGAACAAGTGCGGCGAACATATTTTCATTCGTTTCCTTGGCGTTGTATACTACTACATGGCCTCGTAGACCACTTCTCCTTCCATCAGCAATCTCGAAGTGGTGAAGCTTTTGGTCTATGAATATGTTGATGGCAGAGAGCGTCAAGTTCAGGGGAACGCAAAGGGAACGATAATTAAGCAACATATTAAAAAAAAGGCATCGCATTTTCTCACGCTTTTTGTGACCACCAAACGAAACAAACACACTGACATAATAGCAGCGGCAATTGCTCGCTTAGAAGACCGATCTATATGCAGTGCGAGGCAACATGTCAAATGACATTGAAACATACATTAATTTTGGCTGAAAAGAAAGAAAAAAAAAAACGTTGAATCTTCGGGACGGGACATCACAAATTGCCATAGGTGCACCGAAGTCGTAGTTGTAACAAAAAAAAAAAGGAACTTTTTGATAACGTGCGCGCAACAATGGTTTTTGTGTACTCACAAATTCTCATATTTCGCGGCCTAAAGTTCACGGCACGGCGCCAAAACACGCTCGCAGCGACAGCGAAACCATCAGTACGAACATATACATGCAGACGCTCATACATGCAAAAGCTCCGTCGGTCGCCGCGAACCCGTGCGATCACTGGCTTGAGGCTTCTTTTTGTTATGCTTCATTTAGGTGTACAGTCTACTACTCTAACAAAATATTTCAAATAGTTTGCACTCAGCGACAGACTACATTTCACGCAAAAAGCAGGTTCAGGGGTCTCCATCGCGGTGTCCGTGTGAAGCGGGCGCTCCGTTTTTGCAGAGAGACAGCGACTGTAAACTATGTTGTGCTTTCTTTTCGTCGAAAATTATTATTTTAACAGTAAATAACATATTTCGTTTCGAAAGTACGCACAGAAATGTCCTGGAGCGCTTCCGCGAGGTGTTTTGTAGAGCGCCGACAGCAAATCTTATGGGGAGCGTGCGGCGGTATCCTGCCTAGCACGCAATCGAGGCGCGCCCGATAGAGGGCGACTCCGTAACTCCTCGAGGCCAATAGCTCAAACCTCGTGACGTAAACAGCCGCCCGCAAATTCAATATGACGACAAAGGCCTCGGCGGTGGCTCGCATCGGCGAAATGGCAAACTACCTGAGGAGCACGACAAAGCTCACGGCCTCGACAAGGACGCGTTCATCGAGAGCCTTCATTCGATTACGATCGCCGAGAACACTGGAAGTAGAAGAAGGTGCAGCAGCCGCGAGTCGGCATGCCCCAACGTGTCTGGCTTTTGCACAGCCGGCTGAATCCGCCGCCGCCGCTGCCGGTGTGTCCGCCCGTGTCGTTTCTGCTGGCGTATCTCCCAAAACAATGTTTGAAAATATGCAAGCAGTTTCTTTTCAGTTCTTTGCATGCATAACTAGAATTTTGTACGAAATTTAATGCTCAGGAAATGGGCAAAATGGAATGAATTTTCAGAGTGGTGCACGCGGCGGTGGCGGTGGCATGTTCGAGAGGCAGAACGAACGTCAACGTTTTCGACGCGCGCGGACGTGGTTTTCGGGCCGCTGTGGCGTTTTCGTTTTCGCTTCGCTTCTCAAGTGTGAATACACCATAAGAGGCGTCTCGCGGTAAGAGTGGTGATATTTAAATGGTAGAATAATGCCTTGCAAATATGCGAAAAGTCTATTTAGTCTTTAATTCCGCTTTAATAAAGAAGAAGCTATTTGAATGGATTTCCTAACGCACCCTTTGGTCTTAGATACATGCACTTGTACAGTCGATTACTCCGCAGGAGAAGCTCTATTATGTCTCATATATAGTAAGCAGTTTAAACATTCCAAGCTAAACTCCTCTCCTCATACAACCAAGCTGGGGATACTGTTTCAATCAAATCACTCGCACCGAACGGAAATGTAGCACTTCAGTACGAAGACGAAGCCCTCCAGCGAATTTTACCACCAGCAAAGCAGGCTTGTCTGCAGATTAAGCTCTTCCGATGAGACCGCGTGCAAAGTGTGTTTGTGTAGTGTCGCACAACGCGGGTCTCCGGCGTTCAATTTCGCTGCGTTGCCCGAAGGATGATACACACAACGACCATTCCCGGTGCTGTCCTACGGCTTCCCTTTTAGTCGGTGTGATTTATATGAGCCCTGGTGGGGAATGGGAACCAGCTTCTCCGAAGTGATTTTGCTTTTCTTTTTGCCCTGTCCATACCTCTACCTGCACATTTCGTCCTTTATTCTGTCTGGCCTTGCATTTATTTATTTATTTTCTGAATTATTTCGTTATCAATTAACTTTTAAAAAATTAGGTGCACTTTCCCTACCGGGAAAATGAAGGCAACCAATGCTTGGCGTGTAGGTTCATGATGTACTACTTCTGTTTTAGATGTGGAGCATCCTATGGCGAAGCTTAATCCGGTGGTGGACTGCCGCGCGACCACCCTTACTGCGCATGCGCAAACCCTTTAAAAAAAAAGATAAAAAACCTCCTCTCTCTCCTCTAGGCATCCCTGCCCGCGGCAACCATACCTTCACTGCGCATGCACCTCCCCTCCTCTCTCCCCTCCTACGCTCCCCCCCTCTCTCCTCTAGGCATCCCTGCCCGCGGCGTCCACAGCCCCACTGCGCATGCGCGTCCCCCCCCTCTCTCTCCTCTCCTACGCTCCCTCCCTCTCTCGCCTCGCGTCGCGGACGCAGGCAGCGTCTGCTAGCGAGTTTCTTGGTTGAAAAAACCGACTGCTCGCGCTGCACCACCGTTCACTGGCCACCCCGCATATATGGCACTGGATCTTGACCTGCAAGGTGGTGCCGGTGGGAGATTTTCTCCTGTGCGTTGTTGAATAATAAAAATTCGCGGGGACTAAAAGCGGACTGCGGGTCTCTGTGTCCAGTCGGAGTCTTCTGTCTCTCATTGCCCATTAGCAGCGATTGGCATCTTCCAGTAGGAAACACCGCTCCATCACTGCGTGCTTTGCGCCTCCCCAGTTTTCTCTCCTGCGCAACGCTGCGATGAGCGCCAGCGTCAACTCCGCCGCCAGTGTAAGCGTTAGCGCCCGCTGCTTCACATCTACACATGGTTCCATTCAGCGGGAGATGGTGTAATTTTTTTTGTTTGTTTTTTTTTCTTTCTTTTTTTTTCTTTTGCATTGCGCAATGCTCCCTGCTCACTGTTTCCTTCTTCCATGACGGGAGCTGCACCTTCATCCACGCGCTTAGCAGTGCAACACTTTTGTTGGCACAGGCAACAGCGAAGGTCCTGCGTTCATATCCGGCCAACAGTGAAGTGAGGCAGTTGCTATGACATGTGCCCTCGACAAAGCATGTCATTCAATGGCCTTAACAGGAACGGCTGATCGCGAACGAGTCCACGATCAAGAGAGCATCAGTTATTGGGAAAACGGCGCACACGAATACGCATGTCACCTGCGCACCTTCGAGGGTCTCGTTTCTGTACTCCCGCATTTGTGTACGCTGGCTTTCCCGCTAACTACGCCGCCGCCTGCGAAATTGATACGAGCTTCGCTCAAGAGAGCTTTGGAACGCCGCTTAGACACAAGGAGACAGATCATTTATCGCACTTGCGGCGACGAAGATAGAATATGTGTGTGGACACTGGGCCTTATCATATCTCGTTTTTGTGATTTTGTGCCTATCAATATAGAAATGTACGCAAGAAATCAAATTAGACGTCATGTACCTTACGGTTCAATTCGTCGGAACGTTGCCAATTTGATACTTTGAGAAAACCGATAGTGTTGACTGTAGCCCTAGGAGGGTTTTGGAAAGTCTGAAGTCGAACCGAGCAAAGTGAGCCCTCAACTCCGTTCGCAATCCGCCCATGTCGGCTCGCGCTCTCCCGAAGCAGAGGGGATGAAACTGTGATTTCGCTCTTTCAAATGTGGGACCATTACTACGCCTACTCGGCAATACAATTGGGCGACCATAAAAAAAGTGTCACACGGTTCCTGTTGCACTTGCATGATCGACTAGAGAGGTGAAAGCCACCTTCTTCTCAGTAAATTATATTGACTATTATTAAGGCGAAAGTCTTGGATGCCTCAGAGAACGCGCAAATTGACCGCCGGCTTCAGCGTCACCAGGAGTGACGCAAACGAGCCTTTTCACGTGATGACGACCCCGCGTAACGTTACAATAACGCCCGCCACAGATAGCGACACCAATAAAATAAGACACGTGGCAACGGACGAAGACTCAGAGCAGTGCGATGCAGCACAGTCTAACCAGCGAGGCAGTTAGCGATGAAAGGCAAACCTGTCGTGGCTTGTCCGCCGTTCGGGTAAAAAGTATGCGGGGTGTGCAACACCATGACACCACCACCTGGGTAACCGGGGCGACGCGTCCCCGGCCACTGGAGAGTCGGACAAAACAGCGTGACGTATGCAGTCTGGAGATGGGGTATGAATGGGCCTTGTGAATAGTCTAGGTGGTGTTGGCAGATCCCGCACCTAGGGCAACTGCGGTTGGGCAAGGGCGACGCCAGGATTTTGTCACGAGTGTGAGGGGGGGACGGGGGGGGGGGGGGGGGGCAAAGGTGGCACTCGAAAATTTGGAATGTAGACACCCCCCACCCCCCATCCCGCCCTGGCACCAGCCCTAGACATGAGGCGCAGGAGTTTCACGGGCAAGCATGGCCCAACGAAATAAAATACTGCCAAGGGATCAGCAGCGATACTTAGCACATAGGATGGGTTAAATGTGAATTAACAGTGAATCCTGCTATCAAGTAGAATGCTGGGAATGAAACGTTAATGAAATGAGAATTTACAACTAGGTGAAGAAGTCTCCGCGAGTAAAGTGAGTGGTGACGTCCTACGGACCGAAAGAAAACAACAGGAATGAGTAATGCAATCGACTAAGAACGTCAAAAAATTTCGTGAATTTCATGCCAGTCTGCGGTTTCACATGGGCTTTCGTTAACATTAGCAAGGACTCTAAACACAATTTGATTGACAAGAAATGTATGTGCCTCGACAATTTGAAACACCGGTAATCAATACAAATTTAGCCGGTCCCGAAACTTTGTGTTTACTACCTGCATTTTGCGCCAAGTAACAAGACTAACCCCCGTATTCTAGAACGTCCCTTCACTTAACGCTTCACCTTGACTTGAGAAAGTCGAAGGGAGCGCCGTCTCTGGGTAGAATAAATCACTGCGTATCAGCGATAATCTGCAGCGATTCTTGAGAAGAGCAGCGTCATTTTCAGTCGAGCAGCGGCGCTGTGCTCAACTCGGTGAAGTGAAAGACAAAAGTCGAGTCGAGGCTCGTTTGTGAATACGGGGGTAACCCAGAAGAAACTGCAACTAAACGACAAAAAAAGAAAAAGAAAGACAACAAACGAAATGTAAGTTAAGCTTGCCAAGCAAGGACACACGCCCAATATGCGCACACATGCTGCAAGTTTCAGCTTTGTAACTGTGTAACACGACACTCGCGTTTGATTCAGAGAGGCCTACATTCCCTTATGGGTATAGTTATTGAACAAGCAGCCATAGGGCCTGGGATGGGCTTGCTATTAAGGAAGGAAGGGAGGGGGGGCAAGAAATCGCAGCAGTTCCCCCCACCCCCTCCCCCGTGTATTGGTCGAGTTCCAAAGAAAACAAACTCCGGAATGGATGTAAAATACAAAATGAAACGTTGACGCGCTTCTACCAGTGGCCTGTCCTTGGTACCCAGCTCTTAGACAGTAAAGGTGGGAAGTTAGCAGTTATTCGAATCCAACATCAGTGTTCCTCGGCCATCATTACTGGCAAAAAACCTGCATTGTCATGACCTTACACTTTAAAAAATGACAGTACATAGGTCCGACTGACTAAAGGTCCGGGGGGAGTTGTTGCGCCCCCCTACGATGACCAAGGAATAGGCCCCCGCAACTATGTCACTTCTGAGAGCACGCTTTTGCAAGCAGTGCCCTGGAATCTTTGTCGTTTTACTCAGCTAAGAGACACCTTCCGATAACCAATAACTATCGCTCATCCTTTAGTGCCCCCGAGAAGGTAAGAATGGAAATATGTCTCAAGAGCTCCTTTAGCCGAGGCCTTGGTTCCTTGGAAACCCGCATTCTTTCCCAGTGCCCCCCTGCCTTCCTCTTACCTATTCACGCAAGCTGTAAAAAACACCCAGAATACGCTTGCGCTAAACTAGGAAGCACATAGCAACTTCTGGCACCATTTCAGTTATGGCTTATTTATTTATTTCAGAAGTACTGCCAGCCTCTCACATGAGGCCTTTGGCAGGTGTGGGTGATACATAAAAGGAAACATGAAAATACAACAAAAAGAAAACATATGATTCAAAGCTACATCATCGGGAACTAGTGCATCAGAATGAAACGCCAGTGCTTCCACAAGTATAGAGATATGTGCGTACACGCGCAGGAAAAAAGTTGAAAAAAAGAAAGCAACACAAAAACAATAACAAACATCTGGTCATACAAAACCAAAGAGGCAACCATCATATAACGGGGCAAAAATCAGCAACGTTTCAGAATACAACGCATTGATGACAAGCATACTATGATAATATTATAAGTATATGAAAAAAATGGTTAGAGAGTGAAACATAAATTGAAGCCTATTCCGGATGCGTGGCGGAATAATAGACGGCCAAGCGAAAAGAAAGATGAAAGTCATGTGGGTTGCTGGTGTTTTAAGTTGTCCATGAATGATTGTACGGTATCGCAGTTTATCAGATCCGCAGACAGAGCATTCCAATTGGTGACAGTGCGCGGGAAAAATGAGTTTTTTAAAAGCCTTTGTTTTACAGGAATACTCCTTCAGTTTTTTTTGGGTGCTCGGAACGAGTCGATCGGCGGTGAACCGTTTCTATGTACGCATCCTTGTTTATGCGCAGCTTGTCGTGGTAAAGTTATACGTTATACCCATATTCATATTCCACTTTGAGCTGTAAGTTCTCTTGCACGAGCTTTCTACTTCACGCTTTATTTTATAACATCTTTTTTCTATCATCTTTCATCCAGCTTACTCATCTTTCCAGCACAGGGTTGCCAGCTGGTCTGAGAACTCGCTAACCTGCCTGTCATTCCGCTTATTTCTTCCTCCTCCGTTTTTTTTGTATCCGCCCCTTCATTTCTTTCCCTTATTCACGATCTCGCACCTGAGTGATCGAGCGAATATTTTCGGCTTCGTGGCCGCTCCTTTCATCTCGAGACTCCCTCCTTTCCGCGTCCCACACCACCACAGTGCATGCGCGTCTCCTCCCCCCCTTTCTCTCTCCTCTCCTACGCTCACCCCCCTTTCGCTCCTCGAGGAATACTCTACGGAGCCGCCCCCGCGTCCCACACCGCATGCGCGTTCCCTCTCTCCTCTCCTAAGCTCACCCCCCTTTCTCTTGTCTAGGAATCTCTACTCTACGGAGCGGCCCCCCGCGTTCCACACCCCGACAGCGGATGCGCGTCCCCTCCCAATATCTCTCCTCTCCTACGCTCACCCCCTTTCTCTACTCTAGGAATCGTCTACTCCGCGGAGCGGCGTCCCACAGCGCATGCGCGTCCTCTCCCCCTCTCTCCTACGCTCAGCCCCTTTATCTGCTGTAGGAATCCTCTACTCTACGGAGCGGCGCCCGTGTCCGACATCGCCACAGCGCATGCGCGTCCTCTTCCCCTCTTTCCTACGCTCACCCGCTCTCTCTAGTCTAGGAATCCTCTACTCTACGGAGGGGCTAGCGCGTCCCCCTCTCTCTCTCCTCTAGAAATCCTCTACGGAGCGGCGCGCGACAGGTGGTGCGACAGCTGCATACTCCGATGGGGGGCACCACGATAGTTCCGAGGTATAAAAATGACGGAGCCCGCCACGATGAGCGCCCGGGCCGCTGCCGCGAAACGAGAGCGGCGACGTTTCTCCCGCTCAACCTAACCATCTCCCCGCTGCTTCGCATCCACACGTGGTTCCCTTTAGCGGGAGATGGGGAAGTTATTATTATTATTATTATTATTATTATTATTATTATTATTATTATTACTTTATTATTAAAATGAATATATAGCGCACTAAATGTCAGTAAAATGAAATTGGTCATCTTGTCAGAATCCCGACACAACTGTACATTTCAAGCGAGCATTCAGCAATCGTCTCCCTTTGACGAAACAGATACTACGCGTTCATTTCTCGTAGAAGACATGGGATGTCGTTTTCGAGGAAGTCTTTTCACAACTGGCGAGTTCCGCAGGTGCCCATCAAGGAGCCTCAAACGCAAGCTAGGTGTCTGGTGTTTACATAGGCACATCCTATGAAGATTGGAGCTTACTCAGGTGTATGTAGACAAACTTTGTTGTGCGAAAAACGCGTAGATTCAAGAGAAAAATATAAACACTCGCAGGAACGAAGTTTCCGTTTATAGAAACAGACAAAATGGTTAAAGCGCTCGAATGCTGAAGGGCACAAAATATGCAAATGCAAGAAGATCAAGAAGTGTAATTTTCTTGGCATTTTTGAAGGCATTGAACGTTTATTGAGCATATTGTTCGAGTCTTGTGGCGAAACGGGCGTTTCGAAGGTCTTTGTTGGAACCGAAGTAAAAACAACCTATTCCTTCCTTCTTTCCTTTATTTCTTGCTCTTTTAATTTGTTTATTTATTTATTTTTCTTTTTTTGGGCTTCTTTTGTATCTACTTTTTTCCTTCTCTCTTTCTTCGTAGTAGCTTCACAGAAACGCTTGCAGTCACAATGTCAACTTCCTCGGCACTCATTTTCAAGGCACCTAAATTCTCACACGTCTCGCGTACGCATACCTAATGAGGCTTCGAACCCTACGGACAGTCATACTAATTAGCGGAACGAAATTAAACCAAATTCCAGATCGTCGCATTCACGCACCGCGCTCTGCTCTCGACAGAACAGTTTCTCGTTATACCTAACCAACGCAGCAAACAACTCGTTCAAGTTTGTGAAAGGTCCACTCCGAATTAACACAACCATCATTGACAATGACGAACAATGCCGGACAACAGGGCGTAACTTCGGTCTAAACAATGCGACGACGCTGGCTTGGGAAGGAAGCTGGTGCTAAAGAAAACTCCTGAAATCGCCCCAGTCGCGTTCCGTAGGACACAACAAAGTTATTTTCCACTGCGTTCTATCGTTATTCATCCGTCGCGACACGTCGGCTTGTAACAACAACCGCGGCCACGTACCAGATGTTTACAAGGAAGTGTGGGACTGGTGGAGTGGTTAACCTCCGCTAATTTATTGCCGGTGATACTAGGGAGCCTTCATGTGCGCGCCTCTGGCGGAGGCACGGAGACGCGCACATGATACAAGCTGAGGACGCCACCTGCATTGGTGGCGAAACGTCCATGTAATTTTGTTAAGTCGGAGCAAGCCTTCTACAGTCAAGAATTCAGACATATTTTGGAAACTTTTTGCAACTCCCAGAGAATCGACAATTGGGCTAGCGTTGAAATGCATGGTAGAGCTGTTTTTTAAGCGCACTCCGTCGAACTGCAACTCGCTCAATCCAGGCCCCGAGATTGTCTGGTGACGAAAGTTGTTTGCACTCAGTTGCACCCCATGAAAGTCGAAGTTGAAAGTAGAAACCTTAAGAATACTGCGCCTAACAATGAACTCGCAACACAGTGAAAGCTACCAGTCGCCCCAGCCAATCAGAGAAGCCCAATGCAGGGACCTGTCGTGCAAGACTTGTCGTATGGTGGTGGTTTTCGTTGCGTTCATTTTTTTTTTGCTTCAATAAAATCGAGCTTTGACAGCGCTCGCACTGTGTCCTCCTCGAATTGTGTTCCGTCCTGTTCGCAATGATTTTTACAAACATGTTTCTTTCCTCGTTCTTTTTCTCTGATTCCTTTCATTCCTGCGTTATGTTTATGCGTTTCTCTGGCATTGCTTATCAGTACCCATTGCTTTTCATAGCAGCTTTCGTTTCAAACGTGGCTTCTCTCTCCTATATCATGCATCTGTGAGATTTGATTCTTCATACTCCTTCCTTTGTGGCTCGAAGTAATGCCACCGCCACCACGCAGCGCTCGTGTGGTCCAGTTTAAATCCAGTGCATGCATCAGCGTCGCTTTCACGCGTCCCCGTTGGCAGCACACATAGCGCCGCGAAAGGAGTAGTGGCATCTGGAAATATAGTGTCTCTTTGAGATCCAACGTGACAGCCAACATGGTGATCGTGAGAGATGCAAGACGCTGCGCCACATATATGAATACAACTGAACGAAAAAGTACGTCATCTGACTTCTGTCATGAGGCACCACCTAGGTCACCTAGACGTCATAGGGCCCGCATCAAACGTCATAGGGTCCGTTGTGGATTCGCCTAAAACGCCTCGAAGGCCAAAGCCATCTGCTTGCTCTTCTTCTTCCTCTCAGTTGACTGTATTGATGCGCTGATCCGTCCCCCCACACCCGAGGGTGCACCTTGCATGGTTTTGCACGGCCTCCGGGATCAGAGACATCGCAGCTTTCTGGACATTACGTTGTTTTACTCCACTGCCACTGGAATCTCACCAACTTTGACCAAGCGACCGTGCCACGTAAGAAGGCCGTCCTGCAGCGCCACGCTACTTGACGTGAAAGTGACGCAAGTATGACATCACAAAATTTTGTGATACTTGACATCACCACATGATGATGTTTGTCTCATTCGTTTAGAAGCTTCAGCCTGTAGCCCAATGGCAAGGGTAATCCCCTTTTGGTGTGGTCACCGGGGTTCAAATCAAATCAGTCTGAGAATTTACATTTCGTTTTGTTGTTTTCATTGATTCGTTTAAGTCGGTGATTACCTTACGTGAAAGAGGGCAGACAGTTACCCGTTAAGTTGGCATAGAGAGGCTTACGCAATTTAAAGAGAGAAGTACAGTGCACCGGGAAAACCGCAAGCTGTCCCGGTGACAGCCGAGATAATAAATAGGTCTCCGTGCTTTCGGAGTTTACTTTTCGGTGGAAATACGGCGTTTATCAAAATTTAATGTTGTATTATTCTCAATACTTCATCATCTTAGACGAAATTATATAGTATCAACCTTAAAAAGTCTGAACAGACGAAGCACATTTTGGTTGTTTGGATGGTTTGAACGCACGAACGTACATGACAAATATGTCAAATATGAAAAAAATATGTTAAATATGCCAAACTATTCACGCTGCGCAAACAAATATACACACAAGCACAAATACTTGAATTCAATACACTTAAGTTTGTCGGCATTACAACTTTAAAGGTTGTTGCAATAGACGCAAGCATACTTTAGGAGGTCCTTATATTCTACGCCGTCTGCCGCGCTCCATTACCGCCAAGTGACCGTCAATCAAGATGTGGTCTAGGGCTCCCAGGCGCCCTACATGCGTTGACGTCTCTCGGTTCGTGCGCGACAAGATTTTAGTTAAATGTGCAATGGGTGTGGTCTATGATACTGTGGACGTGAGGCAAAATTTATATCTGCCACACCGGCCGATGTATGTATGTATGAGAGGTTCGAACGTATCCTTTCGAAAAAAAATTACACCATCTCCCGCTAAAGGGAACCATGTGTAGATGCGAAGCAGCGGGCGCTAACGCTTACACTGGCGGCGGCGTTGACGCTGGCGCTCATCGCGGCGTTGCGCAGGAGAGAAACCTGGGGAGGCGCAATCACGCAGTGATAGACCGGTGTTTCCTGCTGGAACATGCCAATCGCTCCTAATGGGCAATGAGAGAAAGAAGACTCCGACTGGACACACAGACCCGCAGTCCGCTTTTAGTTAACGCGCACGCTGCGAATTTTCATTGTTCAACAACGCACAGAAGAAATCTCCCACCAGCACCACCTTGGAGGTCAAGATCCAGTGCCATATATACGGGGTGGCCAGTGAACGGTTGTGCAGCGCGAGCAGTCGGTTTTTTCAACCAAGAAACTCGCTATGGGCCTAGTGCGCTGCAGTTTTCACTGAACAAGTGGCGCCCCTCCACGGCGCGGCGCGCTACTAATCAGTCGCTACTCAAGCGGGTTCGGACGGGCGGAACAATAGTAGCTCGAAGGGACGAAGCTAATTCGCGGTCAAACAGGAGTGTTCCGTTTACGGCTGTCATAACACCTGTAGGAAAGCTGCCGGTAAGGTGCGAAAAAATAAAAAGGCTCACGAGAACGAGCTATGAGAGCGTTGGATAAGGGCGATGCGACGTGCGAAATAAGCAGACGTTCGTCATTTTTAGCGCTTTTCTTACCATTATTGTGCATTCTTGCTCGTCGTGGTCATAGACTTTGCTTTTTGTAGCCTAAATGGCGGCCTTCGGCAGCTTATGAATCATCTAACCCACGTATGCAGTGCCCACTTCTTGCGCAACGAGGGAAGCTCGATAGCCCGGCACTCAGCCTACGTGTTCCGACATTTTTTCTTGCGTACGATAGGAAATGCGATGGCGCGACCTTGCGATTGCGACGAAGCGTAACAAACCAACGTATCTAGAAGGCGACGCGCCGATGGCCAGAGCCAGGCGCATGATAGGTCTGTGCAGGATGCGTGCTTGCACTTGTTGACAAATATAGCCAAGGCGGCGGCCTGCTTGCACCATCCTCGACAACCAGCCTTGCATGTAAAGCTGGCTCCCGCAATGTATAAATGGTTCTGTAGACAACCGGGAATATGTGTAGAAAACGGAACGACGGGATTAACGAGCAAACGTGAAAAACGAGAGGACCGAACTTGTTTCTTAGCCCGAACACCAACTACCAACAAACGCCTGTTGAATAGAAGAACGGATGCAAAACTCAAAGGGAACTCTTAGCGTAACAGATGAAAAAAATGCTTTTAATTAAACGTAAATAATACAAGGTCTTGATTAAGCTTTCATAGCCAAGCTGAAGGCGGATCGCTGTGGACGCTCTTTATCTGAGCGACACACTTGCCAACGACGTCGGAGGGCCCGTTTGTAGACAGTTTCCGTCATAGCGCCGTAAACATGGTTGCTGGCGTAAAGATCATTGCCGTGAAGAAGACTGCTTTGATTTTAAATATCTTTCTACGTGTTCAGTCGTGCAGAATCCACGCAATAACGCCCACTGCTCGTCCCGCAATGTCAATGCTCTGCCCTCACAGAGCGTAGTAGCGGCGCCCGCAACATGTCACGACGGGTTCACGCGCGCGGCCGCTACTGGCGGCGCTGATCATCCAAGCGCCGCAGCGCCACCATACCAGCTGTCGAGGCCTATACTCACGGACAACTTTTCTTGGCAATGCAGCGAAGGCTACAAAGCCAAACCGCGCGTATCCTACCGCCAATGAATGTAGTCCCACAATATATTGTCTTCCTTTTCTACGTGAGATATGAAAAATACTGCGTTCATTTCTTTGATGTTCCTCTTTGACACAGGACACAGATCACACCAGCACGATAATAATATGTGTTTTAATTTATTCGTTGTCACTACGCGTTTTTTAACGCGTCAGAAAGCCGCGCCTTTTACGTGTACCTCGAACGCCAAGCGGCGTCTGCGTTAACAGGAAACGCTGATCGCGCACAGCCATCACTTTCCACAGCGGTACGGAACGCATGACATACCGGACTACTTCGCGTAGTAGTACATGTGCAGAAGCTCCGCCCATGTAGCTTTGCCTTCATTGCCAAGAAAAGTTGCCCGCCAGTATAGCAGACGCTGCCTGCGTCGCGAGGCGAGAGAGGGGGGGGAGCGTAGGAGAGGAAAGAGAGGGGGGACGCGCATGCGCAGGGGGGGGGGTGTGGACGCCGCGGGGGGGGTGCCTAGAGGAGAGAGGGCGGAGCGTAGGAGGGGAGAGAGGGAGGGGATGCGCATGCGCAGGGGATCCCTAGAGGAGAAAGAGGGGAGAGGAAGTTTTTTAAATGCGAAGCATTTCTTAGCGAACTTCGGCGACTTTGAGCGTATCTATCTATCTATCTATCTATCTATCTATCTATCTATCTATCTATCTATCTATCTATCTATCTATCTATCTATCTAGCCGCCTACGACTTTGGGCTCTCCTGGCCATATCGTTCATGGGATTTATACCAAATTTGGTATGGCATAACATGACAGTATGACTAACATGAATGACTGGTCATATCATGAAAATCATGACTAACTTGTCATGAAAGGTATGATTTACACGCCATGGCCATAGTGCTCTTGAGGCCGTTTCCTTAATTTGATATATCGAAAAAATTGGTACGATGCGACATTTCTGCATGACCAACATAAATGAGAGGTGGTAATATGAAAATCATGACCTGCATGTCATGTACCACATGATTTACATGCCACGCTCATGGCGCGCTGACGGCCGTTTCGCTAGCTTGATACGCACCAAATTTGGTATTGCGTGACTTGACTGTATGACGAACATAAATCCCAAGTGGTAATATGGAAATAATGACATTTCATGTGCAACATGACTTGCATGCCACGCTCATGACGCTCTCGGGGCCGTTTCGCTAGCTTAATATGCACCAAATTTGGTATTGCGGGACGTGACTGTATGGCGAGCATAAATGACAAGTGGTAATATGGAAACCATGACATGTCATGTGAAACATGACTTGCATGCTACGCTCATGGCACTCCCGGGGCCGTTTCGCCAGCTTGATATACACCAAATTTGGTATTGCGTCACGTGAACGTATGACGAACATAAATGCCAAGTGGTCATATGGAAATCATAAAATACATGTCATGAGTCACATGACTTGCATGCCACGCTCATGACACTCTCGTGGCCGTTTCGCCAGCTTTATATACACGAAATTTTTAAGGCGAAGGCGTTTAATGTATCATGACCACGTGCGTTCGTCCGGTCGTCCGTCGGTCCCTCCAGCCGTGCCCTGGCACGGTGCCAAGTGGGCGCCGGGGCGCGCAAACGGACGCCGGTCGCGTCGGACTCTACAGCGCTCGCGCTTTGCTTGCGTAGTGTCGCTGGGCCCAGCGTCTCTAATCATGCAAGGAAGGAGACGCGCGCATCACGTTCCATTCTTACCGACCCCGTCTCAGTGGGTACAGGCGTTCGAGGGACACACTTTGGAATTGACAAAGTGTCCGTCAATTTAAATGCTGGAACGCGGATGGCGTTCGCATGATGCGCAGAGCGCGAGAATACGAGCGCATGCGAAACGGTGGCAGATTGCTCTCGCGTCTCGGTGCGATTCGAGGTAAGAAATTAAGCGAACGTAAGTGGCAGGTGGTAACACGAAAATCTTGGCATGCATGTCATCTACAATGCCATTTACATGCCACGCTCATGGTGCTCTTGCGTCCACTTCGCTAGCTTGATATAGGCCAAAATTTGTATTGTGGGACGTGACTGTATGAAGAACACAAATGGCAGGTCCTAACATATAAATAATGACATGCATATTATGTACAGCATGATTTGCTCCTTGCTGACTGCTTCGCATCATATCGATTCCCACAGTGCGTGGGATCTGCCGGTTTTTTTGAAAGGGTTTGCGCATGCGCAGTAAGGGTGGTCGGCCGCACACCACCACCACCGGATTGAACTTCGCCATAAGACGCTTCGCATCTAAAATGGAATAGGGTCATTTTTTCCTTTAAAATCACTGTTTATCCGATTTTAAATGCGAATGTATTTCTTAGTCGGGCTATGCCAGGCATCCGGCGTTGTGCGCGCGCCGGCAGGTGTTATCTCTCCGCTCTCACTCCCTCTCCCATAGCAACAGCTGCGGGCGCACGCGCTTATCCTCGCCTCTAGCAACCGGAGCATGTGGTGCGAGAGAGTGTAGGTGCAGTGCTTCGCCGCTGCTTTTCTCGCCATTCGCTCTCTCTCCTCCCTGCGCCCCACTCTCCCGTCCGCTCGCGCCTCACTCTCGACCGTTCGCTGGCTGGGCGCCTCTCAAGGCGATGGCAGAAGTCGGTGTCGGCGCAACAAATGCTTTCGCATTTCCTCACGATTCCCTTCAGGGAGGAGGGGGCATTACTTTAGGGTGAGTCTGTCGGATGTTTCCAGATTTCTCCAAAACCGCGGAGACCTTCACCGATCGCTACGGTAGCCGAAGCCTCAAGGCAATGTTTCTGACTTCACATATTTCCAAACCCTCTCAGTGGTTAAGGCCATCACTCTGACTTTTCTCGAAGTACTAAGCTAGCAAAATTGCAAGACAGTGAACCGTGTGGTACTTTCGGTTGAATCCGATCTGTAACGTAAGTTTGTTTAGTCATGTACACAATGAGACAATAACTGAATGTGATAAGGTATAACCTGTAGCAGGCTGCTCAAACCCAAAGGACACTGAAAAAAGAACGCAAAGCTTTGCTCGGTACGAGCGCGTACTAACAACTGTAACGGTTGTTACTTGGCATTACATGGCGTTAGTTTGTATCACTTTGTATGGTCAGGGCCGCGGTGATAGAATAGACAGGTGGTCAATCGCGCCGCTTCGCTAATGCACCGCGCGTGTCACGAAATTGCTCGAGTTACCACAACTTCTCCACAAGGTCGCAGCAGAAGTTCTCAGGACCGATTTCTCCGCTGCGGCTCCCCCATTCCCACTCCCATTTCTGAACATGGCCTTCGAGATAGCGCGCCGGCGGGTTTCTCTCCGGCCGTCCCAATCGCACGGAGAGAGCGTAATTTCAGAGGTGGGCGTGGCCCGCTCCTCCTCCGCACCGCTGCGCTCGCCGCTGAGGGTCGGAAAGGCTGCCGCGCGGTTGGCGCGGCTTGCATGAGGCGAGGAAAAAATGCTTTCGCGCTTTTATATAACCTCCCACTTATTTGGAAATGTCAGGTCAGGTCAAGGTGTACGAGGGGCAAATTGCATGCTAGGGGCCTATTTATACTCAAATCCGCTTTTTAGATGTGAAGCATCTTATGGCGAAGCTTAATCCGGTGGTGGTGGTTGTGTGCGGCGTGACCACCCTTACTGCGCATGCGCAAACCTTTAAAAAAATAAAAATAAAAAAACCTCCTCTCCCCCTCTCTCTCCTCTAGGCATCCCTCCCCCGCGGCAACCACAGCCTCACTGCGCATGCGCCTCCCCTCCTCTCTCCACTCCTACGTTCCCCCCCCTCTCTCCTCTAGGCTTCCCTGCCCGCGGCGTCCATACTCCCACTGCGCATGCGCGTCCCCCCCTCTCTCTCCTCTCCTACGCTCCCCCCTCTCTCCTCTAGGCATCCCTGCCCGCGGCGTCCACACTCCCACTGCGCATGCGCGTCCCCCCTCTCTCTCCTCTCCTACACTCCCCCCCCTCTCTCGCCTCGCGACGCCGACGCAGGCAGCGTCTGCTAGCGAGTTTCTTGGTTGAAAAAACCGACTGCTCGCGCTGCACAACCGTTCACTGGCCACCCCGTATATATCGCAATGGATCTTGACCTGCAAGGTGGTGCCGGTGGGAGATTTCTCCTGTGCGTTGTTGAACAATAAAAATTCGCAGCGTGCGCGTTAACTAAAAGCGGACTGCGGGTCTCTGTGTCCAGTCGGAGTCTTCTGTCTCTCATTGCCCATTAGCAACGATTGGCATGTTCCAGTAGGAGACACCGCTCCATCACTGCGTGCTTTGCGCCTCCCCAGTTTTCTCTCCTGCGCAACGCTGCGATGAGCCCCAGCGTCAACGCCACCGCCAATGTAAGCGTTAGCGCCCGCTGCTTCACATCTACACATGGTTCCCTTTAGCGGGAGATGGTGTAATTTTTTTTTCTTTTTTTGCTGTAGATATGCGCCTCCTATATTAGAGCACATAGAAGTGCGATGCCTCTGCAAGAGATCAGCATATGCTAGAAACGCACTATACTTCTAAGTTTGCGGGCTGTATAGTATGGGGTCGCTGGCGAAGGAGAACAAAAAAAAGAACGATCATTGCGCTAGGCGCGATGGCGCTCGGGGCTCGAGCTCGCACTGCCGCTGAAGACGGATCAGTCGTAGCCGGGCCTAAGTAAAGGTGTTTTCTTGTCGCCTCCGTGTTCTCTTTGGAAACGTGACATGAGAAGTGACCTCGATAAAACAACACATCGCTATATCGAAAACAGCTGATCACCAATGATCCCACGATCGTAAGAGCACCAAATACGCATGTGACCGTCACACCTTCAAAGGCCGCACTTGTGTGCGCTCGGCGGTTCCGAGTTTAATAACCCGGCACCGTCGAGTAAGTAATACTTCGCCCGTATCCTAGAGCGCAAGAACGCGGAGGAACCGAACGCTGCGAGACTACCTTGTCAGGATCGCTTCGCACACGCTATGAATATGCTATCCTATAAACCGCGTTCATCGATCGAGGTCACACACTTTGAAAAAAAAAAAAACGTCAACTAAGTTGTGCCTAACCTAACTAAAATTCAAAAGAAATTCTGGCAGTCCTGGTCACATCAACGTTCGGGAAGACCAGCGATATAAGAAATGAACTTTTCGAAGCTCCGCGGTGCTTTCACAGATGCCACAGAGGTAATAATCGTGATACAAGCAGCACAAAACCATATTTGCATGTAGCACGGTGAGTGCACCGCGGCGACGTCAAAATTTCCTCTCCTTTTCGCAGAACGCCAGCGACGCATCCACGCAGAGTAACCGCGCAAAGCCGCAGCATGATCGCGCTCGCTGGAGAGGAAGGCTAACTGAGCCGTCTAAACTTGGCACTCGGGATCAGCACACGATCGGGAATCTCTCTCCGCGCTACATCGCCGACGCCGCCAGGCCTGGCACGACAGCTGCGCTCGCCCAGCGCACAATGCTTCGCACTCGCCCGCAAGGCTTCTTTAGATTTCCTTTCCAACTACCTCATTGCGCACCGCGGAAGCAAGAGACAGGGAGGAGGGTGGAGGCGGACGCCATACTTCTAGACCACCGTGGTCTGGACTGAACGTCGCCGGTGCTGCGACGGCTGCGGACAGGTTACAGTCGCGTTTTATTCATTTATGGTCGCCCATTTGCACTGTCAGTTTACGGTGTTTGGTAGATACGTCGGGCGTTCTAAAAACGAACGTCGAACGAACGGACACCAAAAAATAAAAAAAAATAACGATCATCGAACGAACCAATGTGCACGCTGGTATGCCGTGCGCTCAGCTTTCTGCGGCGTGGTCTCCGCTGCCGCCGCAATCATACGGAATCCTTTCGGAATCCTCAGTCAGCGCGCCCTCTCGCGTCAGCCGGGCGCGAGTGGGGCGTGAGGCGCATTACATTATTTGGCTGGGGAGCGCGGCGATTGGGATGGCCGGAGAGAAACCCGTCGGCGCGCTATCCCGGACGCCATGTTCTGAATAATAAAGTTTATTCCTCCTCCACTTCCGCCGCTCCGGCACGCTGGAAAGTTCCTAGCTGCCGTACGTCGCGAGCATTCAAATTGCATTTTTACGCCTCTGAATTTTTAGAAAGACATTCGCAATGTCGTGCTGTACACAGAGAGGTCTTGAATAAAACTGAAGAGTTGCCGTCGCTTACACTGTAAAAGAAAATTACTCCCAGGTGGGAGTAAAACGCCTGGCCTCTAGCGACCCCCCCTGTTCGGAGTAATTTTTACTCCGGACCTCCGGAGCAAGTTATTGCTCCGGCCAGCCGGAGCAATTGCGTGGCACAGCCGGAGTACTTTTCACTGATATTTCACTCCGGCCGACCGGAGTGATCGCGTGGCGCCGCCGGAGCATTTTTTACCGGCATTTTGCTCCGGCTGGCCGGAGGGACTGCGGGGCACCTCCGGAGTATTTTTCCCAGCTTTTTCACTCCGGCTGTCCGGGGTTTTCGCGTGGCACCTCCGGAGTATTTCACGAATGTCCTTACTTCGTCCGGACGGAATTGCAGTGCGATGGATCACGAGTGCTCTTTTTTTAATTCTTTCCTCCGCTGTTTGTTTATTCTATGCTGATCGTGTCACGCATTGGTTAGATGAAGGAATTCTCATGCAAACACTGCAGAGTTACTGTGTATTTTTCCACAGAGCTCTACACTATAAGAAAAAAAAGAGCCGAAAGAGGGTTACAAAACCGGTACCCCCTTCGGGTATTCACTTGACCCCTTTTGGAAGGTAGACGCAGAGAAAGAGAGTTGGCAATTCGAGAGGAGTCACAGGACTCTCGTGAAGCGCGTTTCGATTGGCTTCCGTGATGAACGCGCCGCGGTATACGCCATACATATCGCGCGTTTGCCATCGGCGCCGTTGAGACGGGCCTGTCTCTCGCTCCGGCGCCGCAACGTCGCCGCCGGTGCGGTCGCGAGGGGGCGAGCGGGCGAGGGCGCAAGGCGCCTACTCCTCCATGCCTGCCTACGCCTGCTGCCTCCTCTCTCCGTCTGTAGGAATGCGTCAGAGAGAACCGCGTTGGTTGCGCTGGTCGCGCGACCGGCGCGACTTGTAGTGCTTGTAGTTTTGAGTTCGAGCGAACATGCGGATCTGCGGTGGCGGTCACGCCAGGCTCCGTGCTCGAAGTGACGCTAGTGAGGAATATTCTTGGAGTTGCGGACACGGACATGCGCCTGTTAACGGTGAGTGCACTGCTTTCGTATATACTAATTACACAGCTTTAGCTGGGCGTCTGCAACAGCTCCGCGGAAGTAGGCTGCGGGTGCAGGCTGCCAGCCATTTCCAACAGTAGCCTGCGTCCGCGGGGCTGTCGCAGGATGTCCAGTTAAAACAGTCACTTAACGAGTTGAGGCCGCTATGCGCGTTGTTGTGTAAGTGATTGCATGGCTCATAAAATGAGTGATGCAATCACTTATCGAGGCGATTACTTTCTGCTCGCACATTGTGTCTGAACTGCTGAAAGTGTTTGATGTCGTTTTGAGATGTGGTTTAGTCTACGTCTTAATAACATTTCCATCGATACTCGAGTGTGCAGCCTGCTTCCACCCGTAAAAACGTGACAAAGGAGTCTGTGCACAGAGACGCACTGTATAGAATGACGTTCGGCTTTACAACCGAATCGAGTGAATATACGTGACTGTGGGAGCTATGTGCGGTAATTCTAGCATATGCCATGTCTGATGTCAACGTAGACGGCGTCCGCGCGCGTTGCTGTCGTTCAGGCGCTCGTATAACTGAGTTGTTAAGGGTGGATTATATTTGTAGAACACGCGTTCTGTCATTCGGGCGCTCGAACAACTGAGTATTTAAGAATGGGTTACGTTTGTAGAACACGCTGTCAGTAACCGCTCACGGCGTGCCCCTGACTGCCGGAGGATGCTCTTGGTTGTGGCAATATGCCGGCGCAAAGCCGGGCTTATTCTGGAAGCACTTTTTGAAGCGACTTATCAGAAAAGGAGGGCCTTCATTCGTGCATAACCAGTGCCTATCGCGAAACGCGGTTCCCGCCTTCTATTACGTGAACATTTGTTTTCGTTAGGAAATTATTTAAAACGAAACACTCGTGTCAGATGTGTGTACAGTAACGGTGTGTTGAACAAAGGGTGGTTTAAATAAAACTAATCATTCTGTGTGTTTGTGTGTTGGTTATTCCCAGGGCAACGAATGTGTCGCTATGGTCTGGCGCTTCACCACTAGTGATAGGAAAATCAACAGCGGCATTCGTAATGTCTACGAGGCACTCGGTACATTTCCTTTGGTTGGACAAGACGACGTAGGAAAAGAGGTGAGTGGCACCCACGCAAAGGAGCCTAAAACAATTGCCTTTGTTGTTTTAAAAAAAAGCTCACATCATCTTGTGCTGCAAGTTTGTCACCAATGTTTTACGCGATAACGGCAAAAAACACGGTTCCTTAACATGCCTCTTTGCATTTGTTTTGTTCGGAGCCTTCATTATGTCTGTGTAAATCACTTATTGTGTAGGTATTGCAAACTCTTACTATGATTCCGTTTTCTGATTATGGTATCACGTTGTGCTTTTCAGGTACCATTTGTCATGGCTGCTCAGCTGAACAGGAGCGACATCATAGCAAGTCACAAGTCTGATTCCTCCAGCCTTCACAACTTTTTGATTCTTGATCATAAGGAATAAATATGGAAACACGATACCGATATCTGCTGTTTATTTTGCACGGCATGACACTATGCACATCACAGTCACATATTTTGGGTGGGTATACTCATACAACCATGGAAATGAAGAATACCTCAACTGCTTCAACTTTGCTGGAAATGGTGTGTTGTTTTGAGTTTTATTAAAATAATGGTAAAATTGAACTGTCCTTTTTTTGCAGTCGCTGGCCACAACGGCAAGTATTAATGGAGTTGCTTAAAATGAATACTTCACTATTTCCAGCAGCAGTCACGCAAAAGTATAGTATGGGTCAATTTAGTGCTTAAAATAGCCGTAGAGTCGCTTGACGCTTCGGTGGGTGTCAATTGACCCGCGTAGGAGCGTCACTGGCAATAGTCGACTGACTCCCTCAGAAGTGGTAGTGTTATCCTTCGCATAAGAGTCCTCCCACTCTTCTTAACAGGGTCCGGGGACTCTCCTGAGCGCGCCCACTCTGACCCACCAAGAGAGTCACCGTGACTCTCCAAATAGAGTCGTATACGTGGCAAGTCAGAACTCTCCGAAAAGAGTCAGGTATACTCTTTTTTTTTCTTAGAGTGTAGCAGATGAAATTCAGGAGAACACTTGGGTTCTTATTGCTTGCTTTATTCAAAATATGCTGCAGTTTGTGGCTGGTGACCCACCATTTGGGAAAAGAAGACAAGAAGAAACAAATATACAAAAAGCCACCAAAAAAGAACTCAAGAAGACAGATCACATGAAATCAGCAGCACTCGAGTTTTAAGCGCAGCACGTTGAAATGAAGTCCAGAATGCTGTAAAACGATGCACAACAAACGAAGGAAGCGTAGCCGCTGGGAACCATCTCCGAAGGATCATCCATGACATTCACTGACGACGCATGGCGTCGTCTGATTGTTTCCTGCATAATTTATCAAAAACATAATACATGAGCACTGGAAATCATGCCAGAGGCACGAAAACTGAGGACACTGAAGCCGCGGGTACTGATTAAATCCCACACTGTCTGCCTGTCCATGAGAACACCCAGGTTCTTAAACGGACCACACAAAAAAGACAGGACGAGCGCTCAATATCAAGAAGCAGATCACATGTACTCCGGGGTCAGCCAGCCGCTCTATGATAAAAACACACCTCCGTGCCTTGGACAAAGTTCAAAACGGGCGAAAATTTTCCATATATTTCTAAATCGATACCTCTAGTCCGCTGACAGATTCAAAAGCATTTTTTTCACTAAAATGAGCGACTTTTGGTACTCTCGCAGACAGCACCAGGAATACCTCTCCCGACTAACTTGCTAATTTTCTAAAATATAATAGCTGCATGATTATTACAGTCGCATTTTAGTATGTGCTCATCGCCCTACTTCCAGCATATTCGACACTTACAGTTTGTATGCTTGCGGCCGGTTCTTAAGAAAAACGTACCTTCATTCTGCTTTGCAAAAGAGTCTTCAAGAGAAGTTGGCGTTGTATTTCTTTTTTTTTAATTTGCAGCGCCCGCTCTCTCGTAAAACTTATCGTAATGAACATTTTTTAAAATAGTTATTGCATGAGCATGTATCGTTTCCAAATGAACAGGCTCGAGCACAAAATAAAGTTTACTCCTACTTAACGAAATAAATTAGCAATCAAAAGTACAAGCATTACGCCACCTATGCCAATTGGATCATCAGTATAGTACACTGACAGAAATGGAGGAGGTGGACCAGTTTACTCAACACACAGGTCCTTGAAGACGTCCGGCAGGAGGCCACGGATGGTGATGCACACCGAGGTGTCACGACGTATGCACCAGGATTCGAGGAATTTTCTTTTCCTTCTTCTGTTCACAGGCCAGCGTCGTTGCATCGTCCAAGTCAATACTATGTCTCGTCTTCGCGCACTGTTCGTCAGAGAAAGATAGAAAGAAGTGTTTTATTATCAGAGAGATATGGGACATGAAGGCGAACATTTTGACAGTTTTACCTGTTTGGTCGGGGAAATTCAACTGACTTCTTCCCCCCCTCCTCCTCAAAAAAAAAAAAAAAGACTGCATTCACGGCCATGCCACCAGGGCTGTACCCAGAAAAAGAAATGCAGCAGCGCGATAGTTCTTTCTCCCGTCAACATAGAAAAGACTGCCAGTTTCTGAAGAAGGTGCCCTCTTTTCTTTTTTTTCTTTCACTACCATGTCCCCTCGGCCCAACGGCGGTGAGCGGTGCTCTCAAATGGGTTGCAGAAATAAGCGTTCACCAACCCCAACCCTCCCCCCCCCCCTCCGCCCTCCACAGAATCAGCGCGCGCCCCACAACCCGTTTTGCCTAGCAACCCCTCCCTACTTTCCTTTCGCATTCCTCGTCACTGGTCTCTTCAGCCCTTTTCCCCCTTCTTTTTCTTGTCAGGAAAGCACCAGCACGTCCCCCCGAAGGGTCAATTATACTTCGAGATTAATATCTCAGATAGCACTTATACAATCAAAATAATTTTTTCACCAAAAAATGAGTACGTATATGCGTTCTAAAAGTCTGTACCAAACACATTTCCCTAGCCCAATTCGCTAAATTTATAAGGAATTAACGCTGATTTCAGTTATTCCTGTTTTATTAATTCAGTTTACATGATAAATCAAAATAATTTATACGTAATGAGGGGCCTCGACCTGGCGTTTATTAATATGGAAAGCGACAAATATTACCGTTTATGTATACTGACCAGACCAAAATATCTTTTAACCAATTAGGATTACTTATAAAAATTAATAACATTTTATCGAATCAAACCACAACTAGGATGGTTTCTATTAATGCATATCTACAGAGAGTCAAACAGTGCTCCAAATATTACAGTGGTGTGCTTGAAATTACCGAAGTTATTCATATTAAGAAAGAAAAACATGTGTTCCAAACAACGCATATTCAAAATTTCCGCTGAATTTTTTATTGCCATCTTGCAAAGCTAGCCTAGTCTTGATAAGCTACTTGGTTATCAACACAAAATTACTCAATTTTAGCACTTTTTGAAAAGAATAACAAAGAATTCAAAAAGAGCTCACTCACCAGTTTTGCGCCGCACCAGCGACCGCCGGATCGTTCGCCAATCGCGAGATCACAATGCGTCGTTCGTTGCACGGAACCATCACACGATTAAGGTTCCCGCAACTCCCTTCTGTCGATGACAACCTTCGTCGACGCTTGTAGTCGCTTGTGATGTCCACAAGGTGCACAGCACGATTTCCTTTTCCCGAACGCGGGCGAAGGGTTCGCGCAATCCTCGCTGCAATTCGATTCGGGTGGCTTGGCCTGCGACATGTTGGTTTGTGGGGACCGGCCGCCCGACGAGGCTGCCTACGTCACTTCTAGCAAGTTTTAGCAAGTTACGTTCCTCCTTTCTCGGTCGTTGACCTTTTTGCCAGTGAAGGCGTCCCAACACCACAGATGCTTTTTGAAACGTTATTGCGGGGTTGTCCAGCCTCATTGTTGCCTCTCAGCCTACGCATTGTTAACGAGACGCCTGTCGCGCGGGGGGCACGCCTTGTCTCTGGAAAGGAGCAGCTGTACCCGCACTGCGCCGGAGTATTTGCGGAGCATCCACGGAGCATAAGTGATGCGCCGGAGCACTTACGGAGCATCCACTGGAGAAAAATCAGGGAACTCGTCCCGCTTCCCTCCGTCCATCGCCCACCGAAGTAAAATTGTGGAAATCGAGTGTATATGCTCCGGAGCATTCCGGTTTGAGTGAGGCTACCGGAGCTGAGCGGGAGCACCATCCCCCGAAACCTCCCGGCTGGGTATATTAAATGCGAAGCATTTCTTAGCGAACTTCGGCGACTTTGAGCGTATCTATCTATCTATCTATCTATCTATCTATCTATCTATCTATCTATCTATCTATCTATCTATCTATCTATCTATCTATCTATCTATCTATCTATCTATCTATCTATCTATCTATCTATCTATCTATCTAGCCGCCTACGACTTTGTGCTCTCCTGGCCGTATCGTTAATGGGATTTATACCAAATTTGGTATGGCATAACATGACTGTATGACGAACATAAATGGCTGTTCATATCATGAAAATCATGACTAACTTATCATGAAAAGTATGATTTACATGCGACGCTCATGGCGCGCTCGCGGCCATTTCGTTAGCTTGATATACACCAAATTTGGGATTGAGGGACATGACTGTATGACGAACATAAATGACAAGTGGTAATATGGAAATCATGACTTGTCATGTGCGACATGACATGCATGCCACGCTCATGGCGTCCTCGCGGCCGTTTCGTTAGCTTGATATACACCAAATTTGGTATTGAGTGACATGAGTGTATGACGAACATAAATGACAAGTCGTAATATGCAAATCATTACTTGTCATGTGCGACATGACTTGCATTCCACGCTTATGGCGCGCTCGCGGTCGTTTCGTTAGCTTGATATACACCAAATTTGGTATTGACTGACGTGACCGTATAACGAACATAAGTGGCAGGTGGTAACATGAAAATATTGGCATGCATGTCATCTACAATGCCATTTACATGCCACGCTTATGGTGCGCTTGCGTCCAGTTCGCTAGCTTGACATACACCAAAATTGGTATTTCGCGACGTGACTGTATGACGAACAGAAATGACACGTCGTAACATGTAAAACATGACATGCAAATTATTTAAAGCATGATTTGCTCCTTTCTGGCTGCTTTGCATTACATCGATTCCCACAGTGCGTGGGATCTGCCGGCTTTTTTTTCGTTTACAGAGTAGAACGGGCTTTTCGCAGGTATTTGCGCTTGCAGTGTGTGACGAACGATAGCAGACGACGCTCGCTGTGTGTTTCTTGCGCCTTCATGCGACAGCGTGACTTCAGCCACGTTTGTTTAGAGTTTCATTTCCTCACTTTGCTGGATACAGATTGGTTCTGAAAATCTTACGGTGAGTGACGCGTCACTGCAGGACCATGTTTGAAAGAAAGTTATTTTCGATACGTTCACGATCAACTATATATGTTTCATCTTCCTCATTGCAGCGTGAATAAGAGAGCCTTTAATAAGTTACAAATATGCCGGAACACTATCTCTCCCCAAAACTACCGTTGGCAGACGCACGCACACAATGACCGCACGTAACACGTAAATTTCGTTGCAGCGAGAAGATTTTATATCAGGACGTCTATAAGGCTCTACGTACAATGACGCGAAAACCAAATATTGTTTTGCTCTGTACACTCACCTGTAGAAATTCTCACGCTTTAAAAAAAACAAATAAGCACGCGCGTCCCTTGCGACGGGCACTCTGTGTCAGTCTTATCGAGATTATTCGCGCCGATCAGAAAATTTTAAGCTCCGTGAAGCCTGGTACACTTACTTTTGTGCGCGAAGCTGTATGGCAGCCACTACAAGCTATAAAGAACTAAACCACGTTTTAAAACCACGAACGTAGCTGTAGTAACCGGCCTTTAGAGCACAGCGAAAGCTTGCGACGCGCTTCTTCCGGTATAGATATTCGTCGCGAACCTAGCACCGGCCGCGAGCAACTCGAGCAATTGGGCGACGTGCTCGTGGTGCTCGTTTGGCCACCTGTCATTCTACCACCAGTGGTCAGGACCAGTGAGGAACCGATCAGCTCAAGTATGCATTTAGCCTTGCGTCACTAGTGCAAGCTATAGTTTAGAATGGGCTGAAGCGCAAGAATAGATGGGTTTTTGAGCTCGGGGCTCGTAAGACCAGCATACGTGAGAGGGGTGTGAAGTGAAGTGAAAGGTCTTAAAATCTAATGGTGTCATGAGCTGGTGTTTCATGTGTTAAAACCAAGGGTTGAAGGTGCTCACGAAAGATTGGGTGAACATTTGAAAACAGTCCCTCACATTTGAGGTTGTCACCCTGTAAAATACAAAATATTCGTCAACAAGCCTGAAAGTGCAGCACGCATCTAGGTTTTCTAAATAACCTTGCAACCTTTTATCTCGTATGGCCAGAAACATATCACTGAGAATCGGCGCTAAGCACGAGGCGATGCATATCCAATCTTTTTGGGTATATATTAACCCCTCCCATTCTGCGCACGTGGAAGAAACATAAAATTCTTACAGTTCAAGGGAGGCACTTGCAGAAATTCCAGCTTCGTTTTGAAAAGCTACGATGCCACGCTGATCTATGTGGTTGCTGACTGCCGATATAATTTCAGCTTGCGGAATCGTGGTATAAAAATTTTTTACGTCGTTGAAAACCCGTAAGGCCCCTTATTGTGGTCGTGATTTAGAAACGTGATAACTATTTCCGAATTTTAACACGAAAGTGTTTTATGCCGGGGTCCACCACGGCTCCTCTGACGTATTTCCGTCACGGATATGACGTTGTAAAATATAAACTAACATAATGAGATCAAAGAAAAATTAGAAGAAAAAGTTCCGTCGCCGGGCGTCGAACCTACGACCTCTCGCTCCGCAGCGCGCGGCGCGAAACCACTCGGCTACGGGAGCGTACGTTCCTCAGCTGGCTAACGACAAGCTATTTATACACACCATATACCGTTGGCGGTCCTCAGAGCTCCTCAACTTCAGCGCGTTTTCGTTATTACTAGCGAGATGGCGCGAAGGTGTCACGGAGCGCGCGCTCTAAAGGTGTTAGAGCAGCGCGCTCTAAAGGTCGTCGCGCCTCTCGCTGGGATGAGCGTGTCCCTCCACGGGGTCGTGGTCGCTGTTGCGCGCGCGCTTATCTCCTGATCGGGGACATTCGGGCGCTTCGCACGCCTTGTGCTTCCACCACTTCCACCGCAAGTTTGCTTTGAAGTTAGTGTGGTTAAAGAGTGCACGAAGGTCGCTTCGTTCGCCGCAGCGGCCGCGTTTACGAATGGAGCGCGCCGCTTACACACGAAGTAATAATTGTGGCAGTTGTTCGCGCTCGTCCTGTGTATGCTTGTGCGTTCGTTTCGTGCGTCTTTGTGTTAGAGCAGCGCGCTTTAAATGTCGAGCTGTGAAGTTAGTACGTGCTCGTCTTGTGTAAGCTCATTTCGGGCGTCTTTCTGCTTGAGGTGCGCGCTGCATGTTTCGAGCTGCTTGCCGTTCTTCACGTAACATTACAATTTGTTGCTGCAGCATTGATTCCTTCTCCCTTGTGGTGAAACAATGCACAATAAACGCTCAACTACTTATGTCAATACACGTTTCACTTTCGTGTTATACCGATTCCTTTGACAGAGGGATCAGCCATGTTTTTTTTATTCTAAATGGGTCATCAATTGACAAAACACCTAGTTTTTGTTAGATATTCTTAGCAACATGCTTCTGCCAGGTTCCGGTCTCAGAAATTATTGCACGAAATGGCCAGTTGGGCTTATTTATTTATTTATTTATTTATTTATTTATTTATTTATTTATTTATTTAGGATACCCTCAGGGCCAATGGCATTACAGAGGGGAGTGGGGAAAAATACAGAAAATCAGCAATAACTCAAGCAGGTGCCGAGAAAATACACAATAAAAGCAAAAAGTAAAAAAAAATCACAATAATTCCTAAAATAAACTGCGAGAAGTTTACAAGTAGTTACACAAATGCTAGCGGCACAAAAATAAAACATAATACATGAAACGTTAAATAATAACTAATGAGCAAAATTTTGGTGTAATCAATGAAAATAGGCACTTGATATAATCAATAATGATGGTGTTCAGTTAAAAACAAAGAAAAAAAAACTAAAAAGTAAAGAAAAAGAAGAAAAAGTTTAGATAGAAATATTGCGTACAGTTTCTTTAAATTGGTTAGTATCCTTGATGGCGACAACACTTGCAGGAAGGTGATTCCACTCATCACTCGTGTGCGGTAAAAATGAGTGAAGGAAAGAAGAGGATCTACAAGATGGAATGCCGACCTTGTGTTGGTGATCGATGCGAGATGAAATGTAATGTGGTGCCGAAAGGAGTTCTAGTCGTAAAAGAGGATGATGATATATCCTATGAAAAAGAGAGAGACGTGCGTGTTTGCGTCTTGAGGCTAAAGATGGTAATTCTAGATGAGTCTTCATTAAATTGATGCTAGCGGTCCTATTATAGTTAGATAAAATGAAACGTGCAGAATTGTTCTGAACCTTTTCTATTAAATCGATTAATTTATGCTGGCTGGGGTCCCAAACTGAGGCTGCGTATTCTAGTTTAGGCCTTATAAGAGTTTTATATAGAATTAGTTTGAGGGATTGTGGTGTACGTGAAAAATTTCGCCGTAGATAGCCCAGGGATTTGTTAGCTTTGCTTGTTAGGTATGCAATGTGTGTTTTCCAGGAAACGTCAGATGAAATGTGTACACCAAGATATTTATAACATGAAACACAATCTAGAAGGGGTGTTAGCGATATGATAGGCTGGTGGAGTGTTAGTACGCCTGGTAACGCGCATTGCTTTGCATTTGGTTATGTTTAGTTCCATCTGCCACGTGTTACACCACGCACTGATGGCGTTAAGGTCAGATTGGAGGATGGCTGCATCATTGTTACAAGTTATTTCTCTAAATATTGCGCAGTCGTCAGCGAAAAGATGAATATTGGATGAAACACAGGAGGGTATGTCATTAATATAAATAGAAATAAAAGTGGCCCCAGAACAGGGCCTTGCGGAACGCCCGAGCAAACTTGACTCGG
Source organism: Rhipicephalus appendiculatus (assembly GCA_030522465.1). Classification (NCBI taxonomy): domain Eukaryota; kingdom Metazoa; phylum Arthropoda; class Arachnida; order Ixodida; family Ixodidae; genus Rhipicephalus; species Rhipicephalus appendiculatus. Next base: position 55,479 of record JALIZH010014727.1, read on the forward strand.
AGGGTGAGTCAAAGTTGTTAGCAGAAACATACTGAGAACGACTGGATAAGAAGGATTCAAGCCATGTGAGAAGTTGGGGATCTATGTTAAGCTGGCGTAATTTGTACATTAGTAGATTATGAGAGACTTTATCGAATGCTTTAGAGAAATCCAGAAATATGCAGTCTGCAAACGAAGAACGATCAAGAATGGCATGCAAATGGTGTGTAAATGATGTTAGTTGTGTTTCGCATGAATAAGATTTGCGAAAGCCATGCTGAGAGTGCTTGAAAAAGGAGTTAGATTCGAGATACTTGGCAAGATTTGAAAACAATATATGCTCGAGAAGTTTACATGGAATGCTGGTAAGAGAAATGGGTCGGTAATTAAATGGAGAGTGCTTGTTACCTGATTTATGAAGTGGGATCACCTTCCCTATCTTCCATTCCACTGGAATAGAACCCATGTTAAGTGATTGTTGAAAGATTTTGGACAAGATGGTAGAACTGTAAACACTCGTGCTTTTCAGAAACTTCGGGCTAATTGTGTCGCAGCCTGGGGGAGAAGAAAGCTTTAATTTATTGATTAGGCACTCAACTCCACTCGGGTCCATTAGTATCGGATGCATTGACGAGGGATTATGACACTGCATGATTGGGGGTAAAACACATGTGGATGATGAAATATTGGAAACAAAAACATCGTTAAGGACAGATGCGCACTGATCAGAAGGTATAACGTTTCCTGCGTCATCTATGAGGCCTATAGCGTTGTCGTTTCTTGGATTGATGACGCGCCAGAATTTTCTAGTATCAGTTTGAAGCATAGAAGGCAGGGTGTTTTTAAAAAAAGTTTTCTTTTGCTCTGCGAAGTACATCTATATATTCACCTGAAACTAGTTTATGCGCGTTCCAATGATTAGCACAAGGACAATGTATCGCTGATCTGTAGAGACGTTTCTTTTTATTTGACAGGCGTTTTATGTGATTAGTATACCATGGTGCCGATTTGTTTGAGGTTATGGAGCGAACTGGTACATATCTGTCAAGTAAGACTTTAGCCTTGTCTACAAATAAATCCCAGTTGCCTTGAACGCCACGACTGTCAAAATTTACCAGAAACGTGTCGACAAAATTGGACAGTTCACTGTTTATTGCATCAAAATTGGCGCGTTTGAAGCCCCGGATGGTTTTAAGTTTATTTTTGTATTTAGGCCGTGACAGTTTGAGCTCGGAAGTTACGACAGAATGATCACTCAAGCCTTGTAATACAGTTACATCAGAAACAAGATCGGGATGAGTTGCGAGTACTAAATCGAGGGTATTAGTAGCAGAAAGTGTTGTTCTGGTTGGCTCTTTCACAAGTTGTGAAAAAGAGAAAACGCCACAGTAATCTACAAACTCTTGTGCGAGCATGGATGAAGGATTCATACTGGGCTGATCGCACTCCCACGTTACATTAGGAATATTAAAATCACCGAGCAGAACAAAGGTAGCGAGGGGTAACGTGAAGTAATCGTGTTAGTTACATCATGTAGTGCACTCACAAAGCTGTCGGAAAATGTGGGAGGCCGATAGCAAGCTCCGATAACTATATGCTGTTGCTTTATTTTAACAATGACCCAGACAATCTCGAGTTCACTAGAAACCTGAACGCGCTGAGACACAAGTGTCTTAGAAATACCCAGTAGAACACCACCACCTTTCCGCGTCGAACGATCCCAACGAAAAAGAGAGAAATTATCCAAGCACAGTTCACTATCACTTATATCTGGGTGCAGCCAAGTCTCAGTGAGTGCAATTATGTCAGCATTACAGTTATCAATAGTCGAGTTCAGAAGGTCTCGTTTGTTCATAATGCTTCGGATGTTACAAAATAAAACATGAAGAGGACAAAGATCACGCCCACCGCCCCTCGCAAATCCCTAGGTGTTTCCACGTGCCGAGACACTAGCATGACGACTGTTTGATTCATAATTCCGCGCTTGCTCAATTACAGAGTCAGAAGGGGCATCGTACACATACTCTTTGTTGTTAAGAAGCATCTTCTTGTATCGAAGCTGAAAGGGCGGCTTGTCGGGTTGTTGCCTGGCGAATTCAGCTAACTTATTTCTGATATTTCGTGTGGCGGGCGAGAAATCCTCGCTGACGACGATAGCTTTGTCCTTAAACTTATTACGCCTGGCAAGAACTGTTTCTTTTACTTTGTAGCTCGAAAACCTAACCATGATAGGGCGGACTTTATTAGGAGCAAACCGTCCTAACCGATGAGCACGTTCGATAATGTTTTCAAGCGGGTTTTCAAGAATGCCAGCAAGGGCGTCCATTATACGTGCCTCTGAATCTGCCCATGATTCCCGAGAATCAGGCAAACCTCGGAAAAGTAGGTTTTGACGCCGCGATCTGTCTTCTAAATCATCGACCCTGGCATTTAAGGCAGTGTTCTGAGCAGCCAAAGCGCTCATCGTGCTCGTCGTATTGCCTTGAACAACATCCAGTGATTTGGTTTTATCTTCTATGGTCTCAATCCTTTTTTCAATGGAAACTATCTTTGTTTCAATGTTCTTTTGGCTTGCCTTGATAGATTTGACGTCCGCAACTAATTCAGAATGACCCTTTGCCGATTGCATTGCACGTGTTTGTAAATCTTTTAGTAACTGAAAGATAACGGTCATCTGCTCCGCGGGATCACCAGGAAGTTTATCTAGCTCTAACAGAGCAGACTGTCTAGTACCAGGTCCCGGGTTAGTTTCAATGTCACCACAGGTTAACAGTAAGAAAAACATTGAAAAGCACTCGCAAGCAATATCACAAAGCACTTGTGGGCATGGGATCAAAATAAGAAAAGGGTCACCGTTTTTCCTAGAATATAAAGAATAACGCGAACACACCTGTGGAAAATAAACGTGAGGCTGATGGGCCATGTTGACGCTGCCGCACCCGTGCCCAGTGAAAGGTGCCGGTTGGCGCAGACAGTGTACGTCCTCTTGGAAATTTGATGACGTTGATGATCCGGTTTGGCAATTGAAACATTGGCGCTCCAGGGGCGGCAAATCCAAGAAAAAGGCTGTCTTCTTTCTTCGGGGGAAAATGCTGCAGCTCGAGCGAAAGTTGAGCAGTTGGCGGCACGTCCAGCGGGAGTAGAAGGCCGAGCAGGACAGGCATCACGTAAACTTGTGGAAAATAAACGTGAGGCTGATGGGCCGTATTGACACTGCCGCACCCAGTGCTCACTGAAAGGTGCCGGTTGGAGCAGACAGTGTACGTCCTCTTGAAAATTTGATGACGTTGACGATCCGGTTTGGCAATTGAAACATTGGCGCTCCAGGGGCGGCAAATCCAAGAAAAAGGCTGTCTTCTTTCTTCGGGGGAAAATGCTGCAGCTCGAGCGAAAGTTGAGCAGTTGGCGGCACGTCCAGCGGGAGTAGAAGGCCGAGCAGGACAGGCATCACGTAAACTTGTGGAAAATAAACGTGAGGCTGATGGGCCATATTGACACTGCCGCACCCAGTGCCCACTGAAAGGTGCCGGTTGGAGCAGACAGTGTACGTCCTCTTGAAAATTTGATGACGTTGACGATCCGGTTTGGCAATTGAAACATTGGCGCTCCAGGGGCGGCAAATCCAAGAAAAGGCTGTCTTCTTTCTTCGGGGGAAAATGCTGCAGCTCGAGCGAAAGTTGAGCAGTTGGCGGCACGTCCAGCGGGAGTAGAAGGCCGAGCAGGACAGGCATCACGTAAACTTGTGGAAAATAAACGTGAGGCTGATGGGCCATATTGACACTGCCGCACCCGTGCCCACTGAAAGGTGCCGGTTGGAGCAGACAGTGTACGTCCTCTTGAAAATTTGATGACGTTGACGATCCGGTTTGGCAATTGAAACATTGGCGCTCCAGGGGCGGCAAATCCAAGAAAAGGCTGTCTTCTTTCTTCGGGGGAAAATGCTGCAGCTCGAGCGAAAGTTGAGCAGTTGGCGGCACGTCCAGCGGGAGTAGAAGGCCGAGCAGGACAGGCATCACGTAAACTTGTGGAAAATAAACGTGAGGCTGATGGGCCATATTGACACTGCCGCACCCGTGCCCACTGAAAGGTGCCGGTTGGAGCAGACAGTGTACGTCCTCTTGAAAATTTGATGACGTTGACGATCCGGTTTGGCAATTGAAACATTGGCGCTCCAGGGGCGGCAAATCCAAGAAAAAGGCTGTCTTCTTTCTTCGGGGGAAAATGCTGCAGCTCGAGCGAAAGTTGAGCAGTTGGCGGCACGTCCAGCGGGAGTAGAAGGCCGAGCAGGACAGGCATCACGTAAACTTGTGGAAAATAAACGTGAGGCTGATGGGCCATATTGACACTGCCGCACCCAGTGCCCACTGAAAGGTGCCGGTTGGAGCAGACAGTGTACGTCCTCTTGAAAATTTGATGACGTTGACGATCCGGTTTGGCAATTGAAACATTGGCGCTCCAGGGGCGGCAAATCCAAGAAAAAGGCTGTCTTCTTTCTTCGGGGGAAAATGCTGCAGCTCGAGCGAAAGTTGAGCAGTTGGCGGCACGTCCAGCGGGAGTAGAAGGCCGAGCAGGACAGGCATCACGTAAACTTGTGGAAAATAAACGTGAGGCTGATGGGCCATATTGACACTGCCGCACCCGTGCCCACTGAAAGGTGCCGGTTGGAGCAGACAGTGTACGTCCTCTTGAAAATTTGATGACGTTGACGATCCGGTTTGGCAATTGAAACATTGGCGCTCCAGGGGCGGCAAATCCAAGAAAAAGGCTGTCTTCTTTCTTCGGGGGAAAATGCTGCAGCTCGAGCGAAAGTTGAGCAGTTGGCGGCACGTCCAGCGGGAGTAGAAGGCCGAGCAGGACAGGCATCACGTAAACTTGTGGAAAATAAACGTGAGGCTGATGGGCCATATTGACACTGCCGCACCCGTGCCCACTGAAAGGTGCCGGTTGGAGCAGACAGTGTACGTCCTCTTGAAAATTTGATGACGTTGACGATCCGGTTTGGCAATTGAAACATTGGCGCTCCAGGGGCGGCAAATCCAAGAAAAAGGCTGTCTTCTTTCTTCGGGGGAAAATGCTGCAGCTCGAGCGAAAGTTGAGCAGTTGGCGGCACGTCCAGCGGGAGTAGAAGGCCGAGCAGGACAGGCATCACGTAAACTTGTGGAAAATAAACGTGAGGCTGATGGGCCATATTGACACTGCCGCACCCGTGCCCACTGAAAGGTGCCGGTTGGAGCAGACAGTGTACGTCCTCTTGAAAATTTGATGACGTTGACGATCCGGTTTGGCAATTGAAACATTGGCGCTCCAGGGGCGGCAAATCCAAGAAAAGGCTGTCTTCTTTCTTCGGGGGAAAATGCTGCAGCTCGAGCGAAAGTTGAGCAGTTGGCGGCACGTCCAGCGGGAGTAGAAGGCCGAGCAGGACAGGCATCACGTAAACTTGTGGAAAATAAACGTGAGGCTGATGGGCCATATTGACACTGCCGCACCAGTGCCCACTGAAAGGTGCCGGTTGGAGCAGACAGTGTACGTCCTCTTGAAAATTTGATGACGTTGACGATCCGGTTTGGCAATTGAAACATTGGCGCTCCAGGGGCGGCAAATCCAAGAAAAGGCTGTCTTCTTTCTTCGGGGGAAAATGCTGCAGCTCGAGCGAAAGTTGAGCAGTTGGCGGCACGTCCAGCGGGAGTAGAAGGCCGAGCAGGACAGGCATCACGTAAACTTGTGGAAAATAAACGTGAGGCTGATGGGCCATATTGACACTGCCGCACCAGTGCCCACTGAAAGGTGCCGGTTGGAGCAGACAGTGTACGTCCTCTTGAAAATTTGGTGACGTTGACGATCCTGGTTTGGCAATTGAAACATTGGCGCTCCATGGGTTTTCACAGTGAAAAACATTTCCAGGCTACCCTTGTTACTGCTCTCAATGATACTGCCCAGCTTGTTGAAGTTCAACTTTTTCACCAGCCTTTTCGCCTTATTCTTAATTCCTTCGACATGAATATCACAGCGCTTATTAAATACAGCACGTACACTCTCAGATGCCTTAGACATATACACGTCTCTATTCAAAACTAGGAACCCTCCACCTTTATCGGCGGAGAGGAGGGACCGTGAATGCTCTTTTAGCCAAGTTACAGTCTTGAACAAAGGGAGCTTGCTCCCTGATTGTCTGGGCCTACTTAAAACATCCACACCATCAGAGATGCAACGATCAACTTCAGTGCCTTCCGCACTCCGAGAAACGTGTCTCACCGTGGCCAGGAGCTCCGGTCTGGAGATCCTGGGTTCCACGGAGAATGTGTCCTGCAGCTATTTTCTTCCTCCATGCCGGGAAACGGACTTGCACCCACGCAATTAGGAGATTGGAGTAATGTCCGTCACTACAGGCGAAAAGGACAGTTATGCATTAATTGCCAGGGAACCATCAAATGTGGCAACGGGAGATCATTCACAAGTCACCTTCTTCGCTATTTTTCTTTCTTTCTCATTGCGCAATGCTGCCTCCTCACTGTTTCCTTCC
>JALIZH010014728.1:0-64036 GCA_030522465.1 Rhipicephalus appendiculatus
AGGCCTGCATCGCGTCGCAGCGTCGTACACTAGGCAAAGCACAAATGTGTATACTACCCAAGGACAGGAAACAATGGCGTGCATACGGACCATTGTTTTCAGATCCTACCGAGCCAACCAGCTAATAGTCATCACAGGAGAAGCCCCCCTCCCCTCCCCCTTAAAAAAAAAGGAAAAAGCGGCGCGACATTCACGAGGAAGACCAAAGGAGCGGAATTTTTAGGAATTGTGAGATTGTTTAATTTATTTTAAGTTATATTAAAAGTATCGCTATTATAATAAGCGGAGTTGAAAAACTTACTTTAATTATCTTGCACAGCCAAAATATGCACCGCTATGAACGATTGTTACTTCATAAGATTGTTTCCAGGGTAGCCTCCATTGGGTTGAATGCATGTTTGCCAGTGCGTCATTAACGTTACTTGTTGATCAACCCAACGCATGTATGACTTCAACATTTAGCTACTCTAAATCAACTACAAACGCGCTAATCGGTGACGTGATGATCAGTAAAATAATTATATTTCATTGGAAACTGCTAGCAAACCTAAAGAACGCGACAAGCCACTGGAAAAATCAACAAGCAACTCGGCAAAAAAGAAGCTCAAGTACACTAACCATAAGCGGAACTGGCAACTCTCATACGGACCAGTGAGTGCACTGTATGGTGTGGTGTGCCCTAGCGAACGTCTCCTATACAAGTTTTAAAAGTGTTGCTATTATCACCTCCAAACAGCCTGTTTTTGAGCAGCCATTTGAGCTTACCTGTAATTACAGTTGTTCGAGAACCGGCAGTTTTTATTTAATGTTGTTACAATTATTTATCGCCATGTAAAATTTGTATTTGACACTTCGAAGTACCTCAAATTTGAATATACTAATTTCGATTTAATGTTGAGACTATGACAACTTCTGTGGGGTTCGCGAAAATTTGTCGAATCATGTTAGGAAATTTTACTTCCTAATCCCTGTGCTTTTAATAAAAACATTACTCCCAGAAAAGGCTAATTTATCGAACGTCGGCATTGGTATTTACAACGGAACGAACAAACTCCATTTAGGCTCTTCGGAAAATGAAATAGCATATAGAGGGCCGCTCCCACTTCAAAACACATATGCCTACGGCCTTTCCGCCATGTCGCAAGCCCGTTGTACTGCCCGTAGTTGTCCTTCCAAATCTGAATTGCGTTGCGCAGCATCCCACTGGGACGACGAGATGTCCTCGTCACCCCGTAACGCGGGGCACCGCCAGAGCATGTGTTTAAGCTGGCAAGGTCTGAGCAAAGCGCGCAAGTGTTTGGCGTCTGAATTTTGGGATGAATCCTGCGCAAGAGTGCGGGGCTAGGACAAGCTCTGACCTGCTAGAGTCTAAGTGTCAGTGTAAGAGACGTGATCATTTTACTCTGTCATAATAAAGTGGTTCATTGTATCGAAACCGACTTACTTGCTAACAAATGTGTATTTGTTCTGCTTGCTGCACTTCATTTCAGAGATACATACATCGATTTGTCGAAGATGAAAAAGAAGAAAATAATGAATGTGTCTGCTTACATAGGTGAGATATTTCTAGTCACACTCCCACATGTTAGTTTTGCATATGTTGCTGCACTTCAATGTAATCTGTCCCTCGTGACATGATATTGTGCATATGCCATGTAATCATCAATAGAACGTGTTGCAACTAATGGGTCTAAAAGTATGCGCTTTGAATCCCATTCTGAGTGCCAGCACTAAACGTTGCGAAGAAGTATTATTAAACAATGGAAATGAATTTAGTGCAGCATGACAGTGATGACACAGAAGGAGTGACCGTATTCTTATTATGCGTCATGCGCTAATTTCGTCACACTGATTTCTAACAAGCTTTGTAAACAGCGATTTCTTTATAAATTCGAGCAAGGAACTGCAATTCAGGAGGAAAAGGTACTGGGGTGGTTAGAAGTTTCGCCACCGACTAGTGTAAAGTAGTGTATTTTGTGAAGGCAACAATGTTTTATGCATAGCACTGTTGAGACGAATGAGGTCCCAAAGCATTTCAGCTGCTTCAAAAAAACAAATTAACTATTTAGACGACACATGGCGTGATTTTCTATTCCGGAAAGGTAAATACAGTTTTACTGAGGTATCAGGAGACTGGTTCGCTAGGAACTATACTAATTATATATTGCAACGTCTCACATAACGCCTTGAAAATGCTAATCAAATATGAAATGTAATCTGTACATGCCTAAGCGGGGAACTGACGAAGATTGTTTAGCATCTGTTTCGCAGCTCTGCTGAGCTGAAAAAGTAACGATTTATCTTGATATGGTCTGACGTACGCTGTTCTTTGTAACGCTTCATCAAAATCGTCTAAGTAAATTGACTAAGGGGACAAGAAATGGGTGCACGGTGCACTTTCATATTACCCCTTGCTTAATTTGAGTAATGCACCTGATAAATGCGTTACTATAGTAACCTTAGAGACTTCATTCTTAAAATGTCTAGCGGGAAACAATCATAATATAAAAAAAAGAAAAGAAAACACTATTTTATAAGATTTTAACAAATTCTGCACCGCTTGCGGGTTTTGACAGCATAGACGAGCACAAACTGCAGCACGTGCAATGAAATTGTATATTGCGGCTGGCGAACGCTGCAGGAAACAAATTGTGGTACCTTGAAACAATGATTTCAAGGCCGTGATATAAAGGATCATGACAAGCGCGCGAAGGCATAGGTCGGGAAAAAGTTGAAGGCAAGAAATACAGTGTGCCACACTCGCTGTCAAGGCTAAAAGCGGCGCTCACTAACACTCCCAGGGTTTGCATGCACATAAATAGCCGATAAGTTGACAGGTGGACGACCGTCGCTGTTGTTCAGATAGTAAGAGCATAGGGCGCCTCATCCGAAGGTTGCTGGTTTGACCCTGCCATCGGCAAGTTTTCTTTTCGTTTACTTTAGTTTTTTCACATCTATATCGTAATTATTGCAAGGCACTTAAAGCAGTACATTTAAAGTCTCATGTAGCTTCCTTGGCTTCATTATCCACTGGATTTTATTGAGGCTGCATACAACCAAGATAGGAGCCCTGGAAAATTCCCCTCCTTCATGCTACCTCAGATTCACTCAAAAAATATACAGTGAAGGCTCGTTAATTCGAACTTACAGTTAGCTCGACCTGACGCCCTGGTCTCGGCACAGCCCTATGTATTTCTATAGGGAAAAACTCCCTATATTTCGAACGCGTTGGTATGTACAACAGTTAATTCGAACTGGGAGCCCCCAGGCTTTCGTCCCTCTTCGCAGAAATCAGCCCAGAATGATCACAACTTGGCCCAGAATGACATCCAAATTACTCTTTATTTTCATCTGTGTAAAACAAGCGTAGCGATTGATTTCCATGTATGCTTGTATAGTAGTAAATGTCGTCTGTCTGCTGCTACTGCTGTATGGGTGGCACAGCTCAGTCAGGCATGTTTGCCTTTAGCCGTGTCCCCTTGGAAAATTTCAATATTGGTCTCAATAAACGAAGAAAAAAAGACTTAAAATTTTGATTGCGTTGACTCTGCCATGTAAATGAACGTGTTTTGGAGCACAAATAGCTTCGTAAATTTTGGCATAAAGGCTCACTGCTCACGTGAATGCAAGTCGCTGCTTGTTTCTTGCGTATCCCTGACCGATCAATAAATTGTGTTCGCTTTTAGAGCATGAACCTAATTCACGAAATTACCTGCCACAAACGTGTAGTTTCGCCTAATTTCCGGAAACGAGTCCAGAGGTGGCTTCTCGGGTTATCTCCGCAAAGTGTGGCGCGATGTCTGTTCATTCTAGCGCGTGCCCGCTAATTTGAACTCCGCTTATTTCGAACAATTTTATAGTCCCTTTCGAGTTCGAACGTAAGAGCTTTTACTGTATTTTGCTCTGAAGGTTCACTCAAGCTTGTCCTCACCACAATTTTCCTCAACCGGCTCAGTTGGATGAAGACTCAGTTTGCTTATTCTCAACTGGACTCACTTGGACTCAAACTCACGAACATACAACTCAGCCGAACTCATTCAGACACACATTCACGTCTTGACCTGAGTCTGTGTGAGCCTGGGTGAGTCGAATCATGGGTCCGTTGGCAAATGATTAGCTTTTTCGATCAAAGTATCAATGCTCTTTAAGCTCAATATCTCAAATAATCGGCGAACAATGATACGCCTTTTGATCTTGTACCATAAAATATGGGTTATCAGTGGTTTCAATCCAGCGATGAAATCTGTATGAAATATCCGACTAACACCAAATATTTTTATCGAAAACTTCCCCTGAAAGAATTTGCGGGGAGGCGTAGGGGCGTGGAGTCCCCCCACCCCCCAACTCGCACCTTTGATCAATAAATATTGAGGTGGCGCATGGAACGCCAGTGCGCTGGGATATGTGTAATTGATTGAAGTTTAAACAGAAGCCGATATATGGCTGACAGTAAAGCGTAAGATGTTTAGATAGGACCATAGGTCGGCAAGGAAAGGTGGTGGTCACTAAGATTCACTCAATAAGTATATTTTGTACTTAGGGCTCACTGGAACTCAGACTCATTAATATTTTTTTTTTCAACCAGACTCCCTTGGACTCAGAATCACAAAATGTTTCATCAAACCAGACCGCGTCGTACTCAAGCTCACCAGCTTATTGCTAACCCTGACTCGTCCAGACTCAAACCAGACCTGTGCCCCGCCGCCGCCACCTGTTTTGCTCATGCCGCTCGTGTTTCCGCCGAAGTCCCGAGAGTGATCACGCTGCCACCGCCGTCGCGCAATAATTGCGGCGCGCCGCCGTTACTCTTTTTTTTAAAACCCTAACGGGGAATAGGCACATAAAATGCATTGCTTCACCGGGGGAGCTCTTCTAGATGGGTTCATGTAATGGACTGTCCATCCCGCTGCCGCTGATCATCCCGCTGCCGCTGTCCATCCCGCTGCCCCCCCGTAATCCGCTCTTGAGCGCACACCTCGGAAGCCGTGCATCAACTTTGATCGCGTTGGCCATCGGATTAGGTTCAATGCGGCCGCCCTTCTAACGTACCAGTGAAAGTCCGTACGCATTCCCTGCATCATTCTCAAACATACGGGAGACATTCATATGCAAGTGCCGACTTGACAAGTTCCTGTTTCTGTATATTTTTGTGGACTTTCTTCTTACGCTGGGAATGTGCTGGCGTGTTTGGTGCGTCGACGTGGGCAAGAGTGAGGTGTCAACACAGCCCACCGCTTTTTTGAATAGTTATTGCGCTCCGGCCAACGTGGCCACAGTTTTTCCAGGTTTCGCTATAAATAGCCGAATTGGGCAACATAAAAAAATGTATTTTCGTCGACTTCACCGACTTTGCTATGTGGCTTTGTTTGAGCTACTGGAAATCCGCGACTTGGCTTTACTTGGGCTATAATGGTGCCCTCATGATCAACGCTCCAGATATGGCTCTGAACGAGCAGAAATAAATCTCTAAAGGCACATTCACGTTTAGCCTTGAAGGGGCCGAAGCTGCAAAAATTCCCCAGAAATCCGCACGCTTCGTCGAATGAGCATGCGGAAAACCGGGCTACGAGCACCATCGGTTTCTGGCCATTTTTTTTCTTCTTCGTGGTGACAGTCGAACGCCATTCCGCCGCTCCAGACGCAGTACTTTAACAGCACTAGAATACGAATCTCGTAATGTCAGGCCGATGTTACTGACTGGTGGCCAAGGAGTTGAATGTTTACTGTATTTGCATAGGTAGAAGACGCGTCTTCGTGCATGACAGCCTTCTGGAATTTTGCCGGTTCCCTAGCGGTTCGCGGTGTCATACCGCGCCGTGGTAGTTGCATTTCCATGAAGTGAAAATGTTCTAGCCACCAGTGGGCTTAGTTTAGGTGTTCGTTAATCAACTGTAAGTGGTCGTAATTTGCACAGCCCTCCACTACGGTGTCTCTCATAATGATGTCGTCGTTCTGGGACGTAAAACTTCGACAACTATCACTGTCTACTACTTCCACTGCCGTGTCCTTCAATGGTGCAATAATATTACATTATGCAGGTTCATGTGGGCTTTTAATGTATTTGGCGGCGCTAAACTTAATTCGACGCGTTGACTGTATCTTCTCAGGACAGGCAGCAAAGGTTGATGGATTTGACAGCAAAATTTGTCTAGGAAAGCACCAAAAATATACATTGACCCTCTTTTCCGTCGTGCCTAGAATACTGCAGAGTTCCAGATAACCGGTGTTATAGGAGACCTCCCTTTGGAAGGTTACTTTCCAAAAGCAAGGAAGGGATGAGACGAAGCTTGCAGAATTTAATTCTCTTTTTTTTTTAAATTAACATTCGCTGGTTGCTTAATGGAGAACCTTAATATCAAAACTTTGACCTTCTTGATAACAAGCAGTTTCATATACTAACGACGGGTTGTACAAAAAAGGTTCTAGTAGTCGAATTTGAAATCGTTTGCATGTCCAAATAAATCTACAGATAAGAATGGTTATAGTTGGCTACAAATCTTTTCGCTCATTTTTGTCTTCGGCTACATTGGGGCTAGTTTCTCGGGCTACGCTGCCTTGTTTGACCTCCCATCACAGAATGGACATCTCCCTGAGATGGACACATCGAGAATAGCACCCCGGAAGTTGTCGTATCTTTTTCCCCTCCAGGAAGACTCACGAGGATTGCCTGACACCAACCCTGAGGCGTCCAGGAGGACTAAAGGCTGACTACCCAATTCGCTAAATAGCATATTCGTAGAGTCTTAGACCTAGTACACTGTGCAAAGATGTCGGTTTTTCTTCACGCTCTCGCACTTAAATTACCGATGTCTGTTATAAATTATCAATCACCTGTGGTGGATACCCGCATACAGCGACCCGAGGTATACGGCACACGCGTCTGGAGTCAAGGGTTTGACGATGTATGCGACGGAATTTTCAGGTATCATTGATTCCCATTGATTCACGACCAGACAGTTATATTCGCCATACCCTCTTACCTCCCCATACCAGTTTTGGTCCACACCAAGTTAAGGAGGCGATCACGGAAACACTGCAGACGTAGGCGGCTAGATAGATAGATAGATAGATAGATAGATAGATAGATAGATAGATAGATAGATAGATAGATAGATAGATAGATAGATAGATAGATAGATAGATAGATAGATAGATAGATAGATAGATACACAGGCTTCGCATTTTGAAAAAAAGTTGAGTTAGAATAACTTAACATGGTCATTAATATTAAGGAGCAATTACGGTTGCGCAACGGCAATCGGGCGACTCATTGCATAACATGGACCTAGAAAGCTACACAAATTTCTCGTACAAAGCGTCCTAAAAGTCTCTTACAGGTGAGCATGTGCAGTGAACAACCAGAAGATTAACCTGTCGATTCCAGAAAAACATGCTACATGTTTTTCCAGAATATAATTCTGCAGTCTCGTGAGATTGACCCGAATAATTCTGACTTAGATTGAGGGGTTCTTTCTTATAGACTTTTTAACTGACAAATAGCTTTGTTTTTGATGTTGGGAGCAAGAAAATTCATTGCTTAAAAATTACTAGAGAAATGCAAATGCATATGCGTAAAATTCACGTGAAGGCCTCTCCATGCTGCAAATATGAAGAAGCTCGGACGTTCAAAGAAGCAGCGATTTCTTCCTTAAATCAACCAACATTTCAAAAACGAGCATCATTAGAGAATTTTGAAATATATTAACGCTAATTCGCTAATATCATACCAGCGATTTCTCCTTTACCTGTATTTGTGCTAGAAAGAGAGATATTTCTACTATATCGCTTGCGTCGCTGTTAGCATGTAATATTGTAATATTGCAATATCGCTGTTTATAGCTGTTAGCATGTAATTTGTAATATTGCTATCGTCACCCGGCGACGCTTGTCGATTTTTACTTTGTTCAAATTTTGTGCTCTGTTCTCGAAATATGCGCTACATACTCATCAGTTTTCTCGCGTCTGCTTACTTGTTTCAGAGAATGAAAAGCTTGACCCTAAACTCTCTGGACAGTTCCGGATACTTTATTCAAGAAAAATATGCTTTATTGTGGGCACAGAAAAAAGCCGTAAGACATCAACGCATTGCGCCTTGCATTTGCTGCTTTGCTAGGAAACATGCGTATTTAACTAATTATCTTACTACGACTTTGCTGCTGCAACCGCAGAATTATTTCAACCGCGAAACACGGAGTGTAAAATCCTGCAACTCACTCAATTGCATTTCACGTCGGGAATTAGTTGCTTCTAATCTCTAGGGAGATTGTTTTCAGTGACCTACAGTATTTTCTTCTGCAAACTAAGTTATTTTGCTGATAGTTTCAGCTGGCGATAGCTTCGCAATAGGGTGATTTAAAATACTGAAATTTATTATATGCGTTTGTGAAAACCTTTTATGTCTCGTAAATAACTATGTAACGCCTGTTACTCCACCGTGCTCACTAAAGCCGGCTGTTCCTGTGCCGATCTGTTCTCGTGCGCAATAGTGGGTGGAACTCAGTGCGCGGGATACAGCTGTGTGCTGTTTCGGCCGAGTCTCAGTTTCCTTGTGCAGCGAATCACCCATAATTTTCCGCGCAGCCCCATGCAATAGCACCGTCTAAGGAAGGATGTGAAAAAAATTTTACGGAAACATCATCATCATCATCATCAGCCTGACTACGCGCACTGCAAGGCAAAGGCCTCTCGCGTCCCATGTTCTGCCAATCAACCCGGTCCTGTGCTTTCTGCTGCCACGTTATGCCTGCATACTTCTTAATCCCATCTGCCCACCTAATTTTTTTTCTCCCCTCAGGAGTTTCCCTTTTCTGGGAATCCACTCAGTTACCCTTAATGACCAGCGGTTATCCTGACAACGCGCTATTTGCCCGGCCCATGTCTATTTCTTCTTTGTAAACTTTGTATTTGAGAGCAAATATCTTCGAGAGTAATCTGTTATTCTGGTAAACTACTCACCGCAAAAATTAGAGACGGTACACAAGAAAAGACAAGGACTAGCGCAGACTTCCAACTGATTTTATTACAAGGACGAACAATTTTATAGGCTGTAGACAAAGATAAGATCACATGCTTATCCAAGAACACAAAAACCAAACATAACTAAAAGGCAAGAAGGAACCCCATAAAAAAACCATGTGATCACCCTGGAGCCCCACGTGCCGAAGAACCCTAACCCTAAAACGCCAGTTCTTTTTCTGACAAGGATATAGACGGTTTACTGATGCAACTTCCTTGAGCTATTGTTGCGGCCTCAATTATGAGTCTAGTGACTTCGTTAGGATGGGACGCGAGAACTCTTGTTTTTTCAAACAAGGACTGGCATCCACATTCAGAACAATGAGAGGCCAAAAAACCATCCCTTCCCACATTTCTTACTTTCTGGCAGTGTTCCTGTAGTCTTACGTTAAGGCACCTGCCCGTCTGATCAACGTACCTCAGTTCACAAGACAAAGGTATACAGTAAACCACTCCCCTTGCACACTCAACAAACTTTTTACGGTGCTTAATTTTGCAATGGCTCGCGGTACTTCCTACAAGACTAGTTCGAACGCATAACTGAGACAGTTTACTCGGCGCGGAAAAAAACCACCGACGCACCCGCTCCTTGGCCTATCTTTTTGAGTTTATGTGCAATATCGTGTAGATACGGTATCACTGCAACCTTCGTGGGACTTGTTTCCTGTGAAGTGCCCCACGTGTTACCTAGCTTGTCTGCTCAGTTTCTCAGAAATAGAAACTAGCAAGGAATTGGGATAGCCAGCTGTCTCAAGACGGAGAATCTGCTTGCCGAAACTACCCTGTATTGAGTGGAAGCAAGATTTGGTTAAACAGTTCTGGAAACATTCTTTCACAATACCTCGCTTTACCAGTTTGCTGTGAGAAGACGCGTACGGTAACAGAGGTTTCGTACCCCATGGCTCATATGGCCAACAGACGTGTCCGGCAGAGAATGTTAATGTTAAGTCTAAAAACCTCAGGGAACCATTTTCCGGCAGCTCATGCTTGAGAGAGAGTGGCTCGAGGCATCCCTGAAAGACTTTCAAGGCTTGCTGAAAGGACACATAGGCCAAAGAGCGGGTGCGTCGGTGGTTTTTTCCGCGCCGAATAAACTGTCTCAGTTATGCGTTCGAACTAGTCCTGTAGGAAGTACCGCGAGCCATTGCAAAATTAGGTACCGTAAAAAGTTTGTTCAGTGTGCAAGGGGAGTGGTTTATAGTTGTAGTTTCGGATGCTGAAACTCTTGCATGCCTCAACTTTTTACTCAAACTTCTTGTCCGAAAATGTATTAGCAGAAACCACCGCCGCTCCCGCGTCGTGGCGGTTTTCAAAAGACAGCTTTGCCGCAATACCACAGCACTGCGCGGTATAGCATACCGCGAATCCGAAGGGGTGTGGGGGGACGTTGGGGTTCAGCAGCTCGACTTTCGTCTATCTTTTCAAGAATTTCGCATTCCATTGCCTTTCGGTACAGACACCCGACAGCCAGAATTTATTGTTATAACCGATAATGCAGCATGCGGGCGTTGCTGTAAGCTGGTTATTTCACTATGGAAAACATACAAAAATTGAAGGTGCAGCAGCTTCCCATTGTTATAACCAATAAATTGCTAAAAGCGGTATCATTGTAAGTGGGTTTGACTGTATAATGAAAACACTGGGCTGAAAGCGGTGATTTCGTCCGAACAGTAGCGGCAAGAGCTGGTCAGGCGCAGGCAGCGTTGCAGCAACCACAGGCTAGGCAGCTCCAGCTCGTGCATAGCTGGCAATGTGACTTCAGCGCTGGGCATTCCTCTTTACTACACTCGATAGAAAGTCACAATTTCACCGCAAGGGCGAAGCAATGAATGCGATAGCAACAAATTGGATTGTCACGCGAAGAACACCAAACAGCTCGAAATTTGCAGCACGCTGCTAAACACAAAGGACGAAATAATAATAATAATAATAATAATAATAATAATAATAATAATAATAATAATAATAATAATAATAATAATAATATCTGGGGTTTTACGCTCCAGAACCACGATATGATTATGGGGGGATGCCGTATTGGTGGGCTCCGGAAATTTGGACCATCTGGTGTGCTTTAACATTCACTGACATAGCACAGTACACGGGCCTCAACAATTTCGCCTCAATCGAAATGCGACCGCCGTGGACGGGATCCGAACCCGCTAACTTCGGGTCAGCAGCCGAGCACCCTAACCGCTACGTGGGTGGTTTCATGCGTGTCCGAGTTTGCCTCACCGCTATTATCTGATTGACCCCGTTTTTCATCCTCGGCACTGACAACCCGTGACGACGGCTCTTGGTGAGCGGCAGTTTCTTCCGCCATCGACCTCGTGACCACCATTACAGGGTTCATATCAAGTGTGACGCCTGCATTCAGCAATTTTTTTGCCGTTCTGTTTGATAGCAAATATGGACACTGTGGCATTACGCTATCCGAGACAGCTGCTTCGGTGTTGATTTCACCGAAAGCCCCTTTCAATGTTACATTTGCTACTGGTAAGCTCAGAGCGCCTTCTTCCAAGGCTTGCCTTAAGCACACATAATTGCCTGTGGGAAGAGTGCACCACGTCATACGTTGCACCTGTGTCGCGCAAGACTTTACATTCTCGGCCGTTAACTTCCATGTCATGTAGGTAAGGTTGCAGCAAATCTTCGCCCTGTCCCACAACGAACTGTATCGGCGATACTTTTGGAACGCGACACCCCGCAGCTACTTGTCCTGGTTTCTGACATTTAAAACATACGATAGGCTTCCGCGCCTCAAAAGATTGGTTTGAAGGTGAATCCGAAGATTCCTGCTTTGTGGTATTGTTATCGTTCTTCTCAGACTTTCTAAATTCCTTCTGTTCTGGTGTAGAGCCTCGTGCGCCTCGCATGTTTCTTTCTGCGTCAAAAGAACGGTGTTTTGCGCAGTAGTCATCTGCATACTCGGCTGCCTTGCGAGCCGTCCTCACATCTGGCTTATCGAGAATCCATTCCCTCAGTTTTTCAGGAAGGGTCGAACAAAACTGCTCTAGGCAGATTTCCTCAAACATTTTTGCCTTGTCATCGAACGCGTCAGCACCTTTTAGCCAATTTTCTTGGAAGCTTGCTAGCCTGTACGCGAACTCTGAGTAGCTTTCGTTCGGCTTCTTAACTGATTTCCTAAACTTAAGCCGGAAAGCTTCAGGCGACAACTTGTACTTTGCTAACAAGGCCCGTTTTACATCCTCGTAACATTCCGCTTCTTCGGCACTTAACCTAGCTAGAATTTGTGCTGCTTCCGCCGGCAACAAACTCAGAAGTCTTTGAGGCCAGGACGTCAGATCAAAGCCCATTCTTGTGCAAGTGCGCTCAAAGTTTGTCAAAAAGAGCCCCAATTCACTACCAATAACAAAGGGCTGAAGAAAACCTCTCATGTCATAACTGACTGCTCTCGGCTCTGCCTCAGTGGCCAGAGTCCGCTTTAGCTGCTCCAATTGGCATTGCTTTAGTTCCTCCTCTCTTTCTCTCACTTTGCGTTTCCTCTGCACTTCATCTATTGCTTCAGCAATTTCGTCGGCACTCGCCCCACAGGCTGAAATTTTGCCCACAATTTCGGGTTTCCGAATAGCTTTGCTAACCTCTAAGCCGAGCTCGTCTGCTACGGCCAACAAATCTACCTTTAGCAAGCTATTAAAATCCATGTTCACTACCGTAACTGTGACAAAAGTACTCTCTAGCCGCCTTTCCTATTTCCCTGACTGGAAATTATAACACTCGGCGTACCAGAGTTCAAAGCCAAAGCCTCACCGACTGCTGCCGCAGAGCTCCCGGGGGTCCGCCATCGCGCCGCTGCTACCAGCTGTTACGTTTGGCCGAGATGGGCTCCAAGCCGGGAGAAGAAGACGCCGCGAGAAGGAAGAACGTACTTTTTAATGCGGCATGCTTGCCGAAAGAAGGTGTACAAAAAGAAGCGCCCACGGCGTGATCCGCAGTCCTTTATAAAGGCACGCCGTGATCAAAGGGCGATGGAAAACATATCAACGCACATGCGCGATAACAGATTATCGTCCGGAACAGATGAGCCAGACTTGGGCGCCGGCTGAAAAGCAGAGAGCGGTGCGCAACGCAACAACGTAGGAAACGAACACACAAAAGATGAGCGCGAACTAACAACTGTAACAGTTCGACACTTAAAGAGCGCTCAGCAAAGACATACAAAGACGCTCGAAACGAACGCTGATGTGTATAGTGGACGAGCGCAAACTAACAATTTTCGCAGTTGTGACTTTTTTTTTGTTTAAGTAGCACGCTGGTTTCGCAAGCGCGGCCGCAGCAGCGAGCGAACATATGATCATGCACTCTGTAACTTCAAAGCAACCTTGCAGTGAAAGCACAAGACGTACAAACCACCCCATTTCGAGGTAAGCGGGCGCTGACGCGTGACCGCGCCCTGTCTACAACTGATAGAGGTAGGAGGAGCGCGCCCATCGCATCAAGTGGGCCGACGACTTTAAAGGGACACTAAAGTGAAACAATGACTTGGATTATGATAAACGGTACTCTGAGAACTCCAATGTCGCAAGTATCCCCATCATAAGTTCATTATTAAAGGAGAAAATCAACGTTGAAGTTTCATTTTAAAGTTCTCGCCGAAGTCTCCGCACGTGACGTCAAGGATTTCAAAATGTATTTTTCGTATTTTCGCGACATTGGCTTCACGAAATTTTCTGAAACTTGTTATATTAGGTCTATGGCCCCCCACAGATGGCAATGTACTTCATTTTAAGCGATTAGGAACTACGTAAGACCTTGTAGACGCTGTCAAAATCTATGACGTCACGGAGTTTTGTGCCGGAATCTCAAGGTGGCATCTCCACCCGCATTTTCTTTTCGCGCGTTTGCTCGCTTACCAAGCGTCGCCTCGCAGTAAGAGTGATGTTTTCAGGATTTTGGAATTGTACTTTACTAATACGCAAAAAAATCGTGTTTCTTTTTAGTGTTCCTTGAAAGCGCGGCCTTCGCGCCACATTGCTGGTGATGCAGAGAACACACTGAAGCGCCTCCGAGCTCTGCGTATCACCAGCGGTAAATTGTGTGTATGTATAGCTTGCTGTTAGTACGCTCAAGAACGCTCGCGCCGTAGCCGACTCGTCTATAATATATATATATATATATATATATATATATATATATATATATATATATATATATATATATATATATATATATATATATATATATACGCACACACGATGACGGGACATGATGGCGACGGCCACGGTGACGCCAACAGCGACGCTAAAAATCAGCCGGAGGGTTCCATATCATTACTATCACAGTAAAAGGAAATTTCAAGTAGGAAGTGAGCTGCAATAACAGGCTTCCACAGGAAGAGTTGCTGTAGTAAAACGGTTGTAAGCAGGTTTTAGTCAATGCGCATGTAAAGAGATACATCGGACTATGGCAAGAAGAAAGAAAGGTACCGTGGGTCTGCTAAGAATTCTTTCAGGCACCTTCAGATGTCAGTGCCGTGTTATGTGGGAGGACAATTCCTTTTTATCAAGATCCTATGAACGGCGTCTGCCCTCTGGCGACGTGAACACAAATGGTACTAAGAGGTGCGCCGAACCCAGACGTAGTGCTACACTGGGTCAGGTGCCAAAGCTTCCTGACATGGCGAGTGGGGAGGGAGGAAGGACTCAACGTAATAAGGGCATGCCAAGTAATTAGAAGTCATAGTTTGGGCATAAGGTAAATCAAGTTTGAATTACCTTGAAATATTTCAAGACGAATCTTAACCCTTTCAGTCCCGAATTAACTATTTTCAATGTAAGCAACTAGTTTTCACATTTGGAGATGCTCATGATCGTGGTAGTCCAAAATAACTGAAAAACTCTTTGTTAACACTTTTCAGTGAAGAGTAATTAATGTGCCAATTAATTTAATAAATAATTATTATTTAATAATAATTCCATAATTTTTAGTTCATTTATTACTTAAAATGTTATCTAGATAGGATAGCATAATGTCCAATAGCCAAAATTCAAATTTCTGGCACAGAACTAAAATAAATGCCCTATCTCTGCACGGTGAAGGAAGACGCTGCCTCAGCGAAATGCGCGAACAGCACGACCGCTTCTGTAATTTCTTCGTTCAGACGTGACCTCGCTGTATTGTGTGTACCATGTTGACACCACATGTAGGGCAGATGCTAAATACGGGCTCTTGAGGAAGAACAACGCTTTATCTTTACCAGATGCTTGCTGACTGACCTACATAATTTATGATTCCAATTGGAATCACTGGGACTGAAAGGGTTAAGTATATTAAGCTGGAAAAATTTTCAAGTTAGAAATTGTCAAATAAGACCAAGTCGCATTATGACCATATCGCGGTTGGAGACAAAGTCGTATTTTGTACAATCAGGGAAGATATCTAGGCGACCGAAAGAGTAGTGATAGTGAGTGACCATGCAATTGGCGGAGGAAGAGGAGTGATAGTGAGTAACCATGCAATCGGCGGAGAGCGTAAATGTAACTTAATTAGTGTTTGTGCATTCGCCTTGGCCTGTGCGCTCCTTAGCTTTTGCTAGATGTACAGTAAATTTAATTGTGCGTTTTCTAAAATGGAAATATTTGAACCCTTTCTGGAAGTTATTAATTTTCTATGCACCCGAAAGATTTACGATCTTCAGAAGTA
This sequence comes from Rhipicephalus appendiculatus, assembly GCA_030522465.1. Lineage (NCBI taxonomy): Eukaryota > Metazoa > Arthropoda > Arachnida > Ixodida > Ixodidae > Rhipicephalus > Rhipicephalus appendiculatus. Next base: position 15,679 of record JALIZH010014728.1, read on the forward strand.
TTGACATATTTTGTGTACGTTTCTTAGCGTGTTCTTACTTATAATGATGGCAAACGTACACACGAAGGGAGACGAAAAACTTCTCAATGGTATTGTCAGATTCGTCCTGGCGCATAAGTAGCAGCACGCGGGTATTCTGAGATATAACTCGGAGCTCCGTCATGCCTTGTTAGCATGTTTAACATATCAAAGCTTCATATCTCAAAGGAATAAATTAATTAAAACTTCTCCAAAAGTAATCACAGCATGCGCAGCAGGTGGATACGAGTGTTGCAGTATACGAATCAATTGAAAAAAAATAGAAGGTTCCATTAGGCACGTGTCAGCATGTTAGCATGTTTAGATGACCATTCAGCATTACAGATAAAGTAGTTTTATATAGATGCTTCTTTTCTTTCCAGCCAATTCATCAAAAGCCATAAAGGGCGTGGCCGGCACTCTTGCAGGTATTTATAATTTTGATATTTTATCGCGTTAGTACTGAACATAGTGATTCGCAATTCTCTCAAAATTTCGTTCAGAACATCAATTGTGAAATTCTACATTGGGCGAAGCAGAGGTTAGAGCAAGAAACATGATATACAAAACATCTCATCTGCGTAAACAGCGCAGTGCCTCGCAGGAAATGTTACATTGGTGGAAAGAGGCTGTATCACTTAAAATAGAGCAGATTTATTACCCAGACGATATGGTGAATTTGTACTTCACCTGATATATGATCTTGTAGTACAAAAGCATCTTCCACGTAAGCGATGACAACCTCGTGCACGCACCTGCAAGCACACGCCCGGTTCGATGTTCTACGCGTACATGCCTATCCATGCAGGTCGACAAATGAGCTGCAGCACAGCTTAAAGAGTAGTGCATCCACTCGAACTGCTACAGAGCGTCGCAGCTTGATTTTAGCTGCTCTTGACCACTTGACCCAACGAACTCAAACAGCCCCAATCCGTTCAGGCACTGATTCCGAAGAACCAGAATTCTTGCAGGCTATTTTCGTATACTGGGGGTCGGCTAATGCTATTTGTACGGACCACGGAAAGGAATTTCTCTCGAATTCTTGAAGTTCTGAAAGCCTCCAACTCGGAGTATTTGATCACATATAGCTGGCACCCTCAAAACAAGAACCTCACCGATGGATTTCAGCGCGCGCTGTATCATATGCGATTCATGTATATGGAACCTGTTCATAGCAAGTGGAAGTCATCCATTTGTCTCGTTGGTTTACTTCTTGTCTGTGTAACAAACCATCGGATTCTCTTTGTTTTTTTTTTGTTTTTTTTTTTTGCTCATACCGCTTCAATTCAAAGTCATCCTTAGAAGTTTCTTCCTTTTATAGGCCTTTCACCGCTTCACCAATGATATGCGATATTCGGTTCGTCTAGCCCAATGTCACCATCACGCCTGTATAAGCTCAAGCCAGCCTAAAAGACGGCAATAGTCGTTATAATGCCTCTGACCACGTCGTTTTTACCCCACTAGCAACGATGTGCTCCGAGCCCCCCGCGTTAACACTCGGTTTGCGTGAAGATCTTCAATCTTGGCCCAACGGCCGCTAAAAAATCACAGGGACATGTAAAGAGGATGAAATAACGCGTTACAACGGTTGATCTGGCCGATGCTGCCACGCGAAAGGAATCGTGCGCGTCTACCACCTTATCATTGGCGTTCCACGCTATAAAATGCGGCCTGGCTGATGTTTTCCATCAAATGAAGAATTTAGTGTATAAATATATGCGGACTCTCTTCTGCAACCGTGCGATAACCCTAATAGTTCATTGATGTGAGTCTTTTGCTTCCATGCCGGCTTGTTTTCATAGAACGATGTCCCAGCTTAATCAATGCATTTTAAGTCGTCGTATTCTACTAACTACTAGCGAAGTTTTATTTAATTTTAAAATTAATTTTTTACTTGGGTCTCTTAAAGCCAGTGATTACGTATGAATCAAATAACTCCTGGTGAAGTAGTATCCCGATGATTGTGGACCTTCATAGGATAACTTTTCAAACTTTGTAGCTACACTCTGTATCATTGATAAACTATATGCCAGAGCAGCCTGTCGCCTTCCCACTACAATGGCTGCTTCATTGCACGCACAGCTGGAGGACGTGCGAGGTTGCTTTTTTTTTCTTTTTTTTTTTGTTTGAGGCCTCCAATACGCGTAGCCAGGTGTACGTGTCAAAGACAAAACAAAAAAAAACTGTCTGCCAGCTTTCTGTGGGCTACGTGACTCAGTTTTAAAGCGCCAGGCTGCTGTAGTTGGTGAAAACATGTCGCGCGGTTTTGATTACACTGTGTTCATGGGCCATAGTGAAGATATATTGATGAGTGAAAAGTTGTGAAAATAGGCAAGGCGTTAGGCACAAAACAGTACACGTAGGTTTCCAATGCTATTCGTCGTAAAAATTTTCTTTTTCTTTTCAGTCACCTCATTCCCAGTATAACTGCACTGACATTTATTCAATTTTTCAGAAAATTCAGCATGTGTGCTATGGCGAAAAGCACACGGCACCGAAAAAGAGCGGGCTCGGTGCAGGAAGGCTTTTAAGCGGAAGTGCGGGCAATATACCGGACATCGTCATGTGTACAGCAGGGAGGAATGCCTCGCTCAGATAAAAGCATAAGAATGTTCGAAACGGACGAAGACCGTCGATGTTCGGAATCGCTCCAACTTGCAGCGGCATTTTCTAAGCCAGTGCGCTTTGAGAGATGATTTATCTTCTCGAAGAGAATCCCGAGAAAAAAATTGGAAATGGTGCTCACTCTGTCTCTGGAAATATGCCAAGAATAAACATATAAAATCCCGGTAAACCCGCGGTGATATGAGTGTTTTCTTTCCCAAGTAATGATAATGTGCTCTTGATATGCGATCGAAACCGATCAACGTGGGACAGTGCATATTTCAGGTTGGCTAGAGTAATGTTGTAACGATATTTTATTTTTGTCGGAACTCAATCTAATTTTCCACTTTTGTTAGCGTTTATAGAAGAAGGGAAGGAATACATAGAAAATTATATTGCATATTTATATTTATGTATTTCTCTGCATTTGACATTTGTGCTGTATCCAGCTACAGGAAGTTTCGCAGTTAGATCACACCTGTCACGTATGAACGGAATTCATGGTGATGTTCTCTGATTATTTTAAAAACTGGATGGCTTAGAGTGATCGCACTAGCAGCGGTTATTTAGATGGGAATTATTATTTTTGTTCACTAAATTGGTTTCAACAGATCAACAGTGTTTAATGTAATCAATGAGATGTCAGCACAAAACAATAATGCAAAACAAAAATTAAGCAAGTAAGTCCATGTTGAGATGACAAGTTTCAATTCTCTCATGATGTCTATGCGAGATTAACTCTGCATTTAATGAACTTCGTCAAAAGCTCAAGTGAATGAACTTAGAAATGGAGGACACTTATGAATGAAAAAAATTCAGCAGATCGCACCAGTGGCGTAGCCAGGGGGTGGCACACCGGGCACGTGCCCCCCCCCCCCCCCGAATTTTTTTTCGCCATGGCGTACAGAGTGAAAAATGACCATTTCAAGGAGCTGCCCTCCCCGAAATCAAGGAGGTGCCCCCCTCCCCCCCCCCCCAAAAAAAAAAAATTCTGGCAACGCCCCTGGATCGCGCGTATACCTTCGGAATTGATGTTATACGAAGCATACGGGGGAAGGCGACTGTGTCGTAATTTTTTCCTTGAGCGATACGTTAGGAAATGACGCTAAAGATATCTACAAATGATATACGCTCAGACATATGTTGAACAGTCGCATACGTTTTATATAACGAGTTGTTTACAGTTGCGTGACGATGCCAACAGCAACAAGGGTATTAGCAACACCAGAAGCGGTAAGCTGATATTTAGCCCTTGTGCTCACGAGGATGGTAGCCCTGGACACTGCTACATGAATCAGCTTCAGTGGATGGCGCCTAGCTACAAGTGACGTTCATCCGGCGGGGCGGCTGTATCATAGGAGTATATATGTAATGTTTATAAAATTGGATAGGCAGCATTGCAACCACAATTGACGTTTCACGAACATTAGGGTCTATTTGAAAAGCAGTTCCGATACCTGGCGTGGCTCTGCGCTAGAATACCTGATTTCCACGTAGAATGCTGGGGTTCGATTCCTGCTGGGACCCTGAAATTTATTCTTTGCATTCGTAGGGTCAACGCTGCCGATGTCATCTTTTTCTTAACGCTCATGCGTTAAAATTACCGATGTCTGTTCTCGCCGTTCCTGAGTAGATATAAACTGTCTAACATCTGTGGCACATACCCGCCCGTGGTATACGGGTATGTGCCGCACCTGTCTGGCAGTATGGGTTTGACAACGTACGCGACGGGATTGCCACATTATTCATGTCATGCCCAGCGTGTCATATTCGTCAAACCATCTTTCTCTCCCTTACTAATTTGGTTTACCCCAAGTTAAGGGGGGGCATCATACTTCACTAACAAAAATAGTGAAGGTCCCAAATAGGGATGTAAAACGTCTTGGTTGTAGTACGTTTATAGGACTGCTGCTTGAATATGCGAGTATATAGAGGAGGAAGGAGGGGGGGGGGGGGGGCTGACTTACAATCAAGAGTTATTAATAAATAAACTGGAAGGAATACAGCGCCATGCGGCGCACTTTATATGTTTGAGATATGGAACGGATGACTCAGCTACAGCCACTTTACAATTCTGTGATTTGGAGACTGCAAAAAAGCCGACTTAGATGTCAAATTAACTTTACTTTTGAATCAATGGCAGGAAATTTTAACATTGTCACAATGAATGCCTAGAACAACTTACGTAGCGAAGCGGCGGGAAATCGTTGACCACTACTCCAGACTATGCTCGAACGAAGAAGTGCCGGTATTTTTTTTTTTGCGTAATGTGTTTGAGACATGCATGAGCTTGCCAAATAATTTATGAAATAAAAAAAAATGGCCGAAGCTTGCACTAAGCCGCGCAAGGCTTCACAAAGCGAAACTGGATGATTCTGAAGACTACTTTGCTTGCTTGTAGGACGCATGTCCAAACTCCAGAGATAGAAACCTACGCAGCAACCAAGCGTTCGCACCTTTCATAGACCAATACGCAGGCAGTCGTCGGCGTAGGCCTTCCATTGCTTCGGGGTCTTCTCGCAGCCGCCGTTGCCTTCCCCATTCCCGAGTGTAGCGCTAACTGTTGCCTTCTTCCTTTTTAGTGGACCAGTGGCGGTATTTTTTTTTTTGCTTAATGTATTTGAGACATAGCTTAACTTGACGAATAATTTATTAAATAAAAACGATCATAATACATTTATTCGCTTACTGGATGTACGTTTACGTGATTCATGGTTTTAATGAATTATATTTGTCTTTATATACACTCTAAGAAAAAAAAAGAGTATACCCGACTCTTTTCGGAGAGTTGTGACTTGCCACGTATACGACTCTCTTTGGAGAGTCACGGTGACTCTCTTGGTGGGTCAGAGTCGGCGCGCTCAGGAGAGTCCCCGGACCCTCTTAAGAAGAGTGGGAGGACTCTTATGCGGGGGGATCACACTACCACTTCAGAGGGAGTCGGACGACTCTTGCCGGTGACGCTCCTACGCGGGTCAATTGACACCCACCGAAGCTTCAAGCGCCTCTACGGCTATTTTAAGCTACTAAATTGACCCAGGCTCTACTTTTGCGCGACTACTGCTGGAAAGAGTGAAGTATTCATTTTAAGCAACTCCATTAATACTTGCCGTTGTGCCCAGCGACTGCAAAAAAAAAGGATAGTTCAAATTTTAGCATTATTTTAACATAACTCCTCAAAACACACCATTTCCAGCAAGGTATTCCTCATTTACATGCTTGTATGAGTATAACCAACCAAAATGTGTGACTGTGATGTGCATAGTGTCATGTCGCGCAAAATAAACAGCAGATATCGGTATCATGTTTAAAATATTTATTCCTTATGATTAAGAATCAAAAAGTCGTGAAGGCTGGAGGAATCAGACTTGTGACTTGCTATGTTGTCACTCCTGTTCAGCGTGAGCAGCCATGAAAAATGGTACCTGAAAAGAAGAACGTGATATCATGAGAAAACGGAATCATAGTAAGAGTTTGCAATACCTACGCAATAAGTGATTTACACAGACATAATGAAGGCTCACAACAAAACAACAAATGCAAAGAGGCATGGTAAGGCACCGTGTTTTTGCCGTTATCGTGTAAAACAACTTTCATATAGTAGCTTTTCTAAGATGTCACTTGGTGACAAATTTGCAGCACAAGATGATGTGAGCTTTTTTTTTAAACAACAAAGGCAATTGTTTTAGGCTCCTTTGCGTGGGTGCCACTCAACTCCTTTCCTTCGTCGTCATGTCCCAACCAAAGGAAATATGGGACCGACTGCCTCGTTCACAGGGCGAACGCCGCTGTTGATTTTCCCATCACTAGTGGTGAGGCGCCAGACCATAGCGACACCTTCGTTTCCCCGAGTGTGGCAGTCAGCTGGAGTGAAGAGGAGAATCGATCCGGGATTCTCGGAATAACCAACACACAAACACACACAGGCTCATTAGTTTTATGCAAACCACCCTTTTTCAACACACCGTTACGGTACACACATCTGACACAAGTGTTTCGTTTTAAATAATTTCTCATTGAAAAGAAATTTTCACGTAAAAGAAGGCGGGGACCTCGTTTCGCCATAGGAAGTGTCTATGCAAGAATGCAAGTACTTCTTTTCTGAGAAATCACTTCAAAATTTGCTTTCAGAATAAGCCCGGCTATGCGCCGGCGTATTCCGACAACCAAGCCCACCCTGCGGCAGTCAGGTGCACGCCGTGAGCTTACTGACCACGTGTTTTGCAAACGTAATCCGTCCTTAAATACTCAAACACATGCGAGTACAAACGCCCGAACGATACCAACGCGAGCGGACGCCGTCTACGTTGACATCAGACATGGCATATGCTAGAATTACCGCACATAGCTCCCACAAGTCACGTATATTCACTCGATTCTGTTGTAAAGCCGAACGTCATTATATACAGTGCGTCTCTGTACACAATTTCTTTTTTTTTTGCGTATCCACGCGTGGAAGCACCCTGCACACTCCAGTATCGATGGAAATGTTATTATGACGTTGACTAAAGCGCATCTCAAAACAATATCAAGCACTTTCAGCACTTCAGACACAATGTGCGATCACAAAGTAATCGCCTTAAGTGATTGCATCACTGATTTTATGAGCCATGTGATCACTTACACAACAACGCGCATAGCGGTCTCAACTCGTTAAGTGACTGTTTTAATTGGACATCCTGCAACAGCCCCGCGGACGCAGGCTACTGTTGGAAATGGCTGGCAGCCTACTTCTGCAGAGCTCCTGCAGACGCCAAGCTAAAGCTGTGTAATTAGTGCATGCGAAAGCAGTACACTCACCGTTAACACGCGCACGTTGTCCGTGTCCGCAACTTCAAGAATATTCCTCACTCCAAGCGTCACTGGCGTCACTTCGAGCACGGAGCCTGGCGTGACCGCCACCGAAGATGCGCATGTTCGCTCGAACTCAAAACTACAAGACGCGCGACCAGCGCAACTGAGCCAACTGAGCCATTGAGCGCAACCAACGCAACACATTCCAAAAGGCGGAGGAGAAGAGAGAGCAGGCGAAATAGCGGAGGCGCCGGGCGGTCGCGCCGGCTCTGTGGCGCCGGTGCGAGTGTGTGTGCCCGTCACAATGGCGCCGAACGGCAAACGCGCGATATGTATGGCGCATACGGCGGCACCTTCGTCACGTAAGCCAATCGAAGCGCGCTTCACGAGAGTTCTGTGACTCCTCACGAATTGCCAACTCTCTTTCTCTGCGTCTACCATCGAAAAGGGGTCTAGTGAATACCCAAAGGGAATCATGGCTTCGTATTCCTCTTTCGACTCCTTTTTTTCTTAGAGTGTAGACTAAAATGTGTCTAGTTGTTCGTTTATGAAGATTTTATCGGACGGATGAAAACACAAAGGGCGGATAGGTTGAATGAGCAGCATAAATTGTATCAGACAGGCTGGCCGACGTGTCGATAGCAGAAAATGAATTCGTCAAACATAATTTTTATGTTTGTATATGTATGTGTGTGTAGAAGTCCAACGTGTTGTATATACATGTATCTACCAAATAAGTACATAGTATTGTACGTACCTGTATTGACCCTCAAAAGAGGGTTGACAATACGTATCAGTGAGTAAAAACTTTATTGAAAATGCCCGGCGATATTGCACGGGGCGGGGCCACGAGAAATCTGGCCTAGGTGATGTAAACGTACAAAAAATTAATATAAAGTATCCTGCTACCACTTGTTCTTTGCGCTTTCTGAGCGCAAAGATCATGTATTGCTGAGAAAACATGTATTGAGATGATGTGTGCCTGGGTGAAGATCAGTGCTGGCTTGTTATGCGGTGGAGTATGGGACCTGACTACACAAGAAAAAAAAAATCAAATACACCGTTTAGGCAGCTTCCTTCGTTGTCATCATCTCATTATCATTAAAAAACTACAGTTTTCTACGATCGTTTCAAAGCTAACATATACGGAAGCGCTCCCTGTGCTATGTCACTTTAAGGGTATAGGCATGAGATGGCAATAAAAAACAATATTGGGTCCTGAAAGTCAGCCCTGGACTGACGTGCGCCGTTCCCACGTTGGCATTGCCAGTCCGACTCCTTCAGCCCAATCGCGAGCCTTCTGGACAGCCTGTAATTGGCCGGGTGCGGATCAACCGTGCAGCATTTACTGCCACTATTCTTTTTCCTTGTCACAACCACATTTTTATTTTTCATAGATCTAATTGTTCTTTGCAGATTTTTTTTTCTGAGTACACGCACTTCAAGTAGAACTTGAAGGACAGCAATAAATTCTCTCTAAACACAAAAATGGATTCGATCTTGTTCCTGTATGTCAAGATATGATCGCAGCAGGGAATTGCGTTCTTACCTAGTTTAGAGAATATGTATACTGAATGTGTACCTTGGTGAGGCTTCATTAGCCTGAATACAGAGTATATTGTATGAAGCTAAGATTCCTTCATTACGAACCATACATTTTTCTTGCTCTGAGAAGGCCTTGGAGTTCCATGAATATTTTGATGCGTAGGCTTTTCGATGGTCATTATATTAATAACCAGCGCATGCCGCACTCATTTTCATATAACCTCCCCTGATGAGCCCGATCCAAAAGATTTCTTACGATAACTGTTAACCAAGAATTTGTGACGAGTGTGCGTAACCGACATGCAGTTCCAATGGCTAATAAAATCGCTTCGAGTTGGGAAGCATAAATCAAACGAAGGCAGAACAACAAGAATCTGTTTTACTGCAATAGCACATTGTATAGTTCTTAACAACAGGAAAAGGTTCCACTTAACAATGGAAAAAGCTTCCGAAGCATAAAAATGTGCCTCTACAAGGTTGAGTCCCAAGTGCTACCCAATAATATTATTGCGAAAAGAATTGTGTTCTGCAGTCATTCTTCTTGAATTGCTGGAGGTTGCAGTGCTACTAATTTAAAATTTCACTCATGTCTCACGAGAACATTTTTTTTTCTTTTCTCAGAAGTTGCTGTGCTTTACAGTATTGGTCTTGCACCATTATGTGATAGAGGGTCAGGTTCAGATAGGCTTGCACATGTGGTGCATTTCAGTTTCAGTGCTTCCATGAAACCGCTGGAAGTGTTCAAGGAAATGCGCATTTTCAATCTGGTGAACGAACAGGGCGAAATGTGAAACCGACTAAAAGCTATGCTACACTTGGGGAAAAACGAGAGCGCCGCGCCGGCGGCGGCAAGACGCGAGCCTCCAGTGCTGCCGCGCAGCAGCGTTCTCGTGCGTTTAGAACAGTAGCGTAGCCAGAATTTTTTTTTTGGGGGGGGGGGGGGGTTGGGGAGGGAGGGGAGAGGTCAGCCATATTATATGTATGTTCCTGCTGCCTTTGTATGTGTGCGTGTTTGTATACACATGCAAAACTGAAAAGTTTCGGGGGTGGGGGGCTGAACACCCCCCCTCCCTTCTCGCTAATACACTTCATGTGAGCGAATGATCAATGCACGATTTCTCGTGGCGTCTCGCGTACCGCATTCAAAAAGTGCCAATCAGAGTAGAACCTCCAACCACGTACGTGCTTCGCCCGGGCGCTTCTTTTACACTCATATTGAAAAACTTTTCAGCGCGCACGGGACGGAGCACAAAGAAGAGGACACTACACAGGACTAGTGCTGTCCTCTTCTAGTGTCCTCTTCTTTGTGCTCCGTCCCGTGCGCGCTGAAAAGTTTTTCAATATGAATCAGTTCCAACTCGCCCACCTATCTACTTTACTGCTTTTACACTCGCGGCAGCGTGCGTTCCTCTTGGTCTGCACGTATTCCGTCTTTGTGGCAAGGCTTTCAGCAAAGGTGTAGTAAAATTATTTTCCAAATCGGGCGCGAGCATATCTCGTCTACGACGAGAAAGCTTCGTCCCTGATGCAGAACCGAGGCAACACAGCCCCGGCCTGTCCTTCGACGTTTCGGTTTTGCCTGCACAGTCGCACTCATTACCACCTTCTCGTAGTCTGAACGCGGCGGCTCTGCGACAGAAGCGAGAACAGACGCACGATAAGGGCCGCACTTGTAAGGACATCGCCATCACCACCTCATATGAACGGAGCTAGAAACACCCATTACAGTAAACCCAACTATACAGCGTTCATTTGGCAGCTGACGAGATAAAGTGTTCTACACGTACACAGCAAACGGGTTTGAGCTTTTTTGGGAGTTTTGGGCCCGGCTCTTAACTTGCATCCTAAAGGTACTACGCAAAACCCCCCTACCAAAGGAGGTTTTAGGGGGGGTACGCAGGGCAAGATGGCGGTGCCTTTTGAAGCGACAGCCGTCCACTTCGAATCTTTCTAGCCGTGGGCCTGCATTATTAAACTCATTCATTCCCAAATAATGCTGGTATTTGATTTAGATTTGAGTAATGAGGCTTCGCTAAGCGTATACTGCCGATAAAACAGCTCCGTTTTCGAGATACACAGTCGATTTGCGGCGCAGAAGGCTTAACCAGGTTTGTTTACAAAGTAAACGGAGTCAAAAGAGAGAAAAGAGGGAGGTAACTTTGGTGTTTTTATTTAACTAATTTAGGGGGGCTTGAACGGAGCGCATTGGAAGTTTTTCTGCTTCTTTTGAGAGCCTTTAAAACCCCCCTTCATACGCGGCCCGAGAGAGCGCGAAAAAAAAAATCTATACTAGCGTTTTAGAGGCATTTCTTGCAACTATTCATCACTGTAACATATTAGAAAATAGACATTAATGTATTCATGCACATACATGACATATGCATACAAGCACGCACGACACAGGAATCGAACTCGCGACCACACGCACTGAAAGCAAACATCATATCCATTACACCACAGCGCCACCACTAGCTTGCGTAGTTTTTCGCGGGGGGTATATATCTACAAAGCGGCTACTAACCCGTCGGCAACACCTCAAACTTTTGTTCTCGTAGCATCGGCATGTGTTCGCGCTTTCGCACGGCCAGTACATAAACTCAGGGGCGTCACGAAGCCCAAGGTAAACACCGTCAGCTTCGAACTATTCGGTTCGTCGTGTCGTGCCGCTAGAAAAATTGTAAACGCGTGTGCCCTCTTGAGTACTTCGACACTGTTTCACTAGCCCGAAATTCGTGGATACCAGCGTGACAAAAGGTATCCTCAGATGGCCGAACATATGTGCATTCCATGGGCGTATGATGTGGAGCTATTTTCGTTGTTTCTGCCGCGAGCTGCACGCGTCCCATGGCAGCGGCGTGTTCCGAGCTGTACGAGACCGCCTGTGTTCCATTGATGGGGTCTGTGCCTCCCGACGCACGGAAGCCCTCAGAGACGAGGCCGAAACACTGAGCAACACATCTTTATCATTTCAAAACTCTGCCGCGACTGACTGTCAGCGGCCCCTAAGCGCGAGCCGAGAGCGTGCCTGTGTCCATCGTTCTCGTCATCCACCGGCGCGCTCACCGCTACGACTCCCGTAGCATATAAAAGTTACTCACGCAGATGCAGATGCCCACAAGCGTGCGCAGGGTGCCTCTTTAGGTGGAAGGGGGGGGAGGGGACGAAGGCTCGTCGCTACGCCCACCCTCCCTATTAAGTCAATGCACGGGGCAGACCCCCCCCCCCCTCCCCGTGTGCACGCCTATGCAGATGCCCGAGTTACAAGGACATTGTAACGCGCCTACACGAAGTGCATTTATTGCGCGCGTACTCTCGCGAGCCAAACAAACGGAGGTGCAGCAGCGACTTCAGAGTAGCTGAACGATAATCTACATCCACCATTAGCACTTATTCGCAACTCGCACTTTCGCGGGGCACACAATGATTCTCTAACTCAAATTCAGTATTTAGTCGCTTTCACACTCGGAGACTACCTACAATCTTACTACCTACAATCTTACTAATTAACCTTCATTGTTAAACATCACACAAATGCATTAAAGCGAATGCATAAGCATGCCCCAATGTCAAGTACAACCACCACAAATTAGCGGTGACAGGTCTCCCGTTAAATAAAAAAGTTAATGCACATGCACTTCGCCCTTGTGAAAGTCCATGTGTATGTGGCACTCCTCTTGCACAGATGATGTAGCAAGAATAAAAAAATGTAGTATTGCCATCTTCTTCAACGAAACAGCTGTGATAAGAATGATAAGAAAAACAGTGTTCGCAATATTTTATTGGAATCAAAACAGTAGCAGTTCTCATGTCAGTGTAAGCATATGTATATTTCCGTCTTCCTGCACAGAACCTACACCCAATACAAGACACTAAGAACGTATACAGTACAGCCCAAGCACTATATATAATTCACAACAGTAAAGCAACATGAAAGTAGTGTGGCAAATCTCATCATAATGCACACTGGCATGTGCACTTCACAGTGCTAGTATGTAAACACAATCCAGAGAAATGGGATATACAAGGAACTTGGTGTCAGCCTGCACATGAAGGCAACTAAGTACATACAATAAGGCTAGCATTACTTTTAAGAAATATGCAACCATGCAGGGAGGCATGTTGTAGATTTTAATTGAATTAGTTTGCCCTATGGCATCAAGACATGTCACACATCATCATACAGTCCTGTTTTCTGCAGAAAAGTCCAAAATAGACCTGTGGTGTTGATTGTAGATCCACTTAGCACAATTTTTAAAGGCGTTCAGCCATGCCAGCAAAATGACAACATTGCATTCATATATGGCTGGACATACTTACTCACAAATATCTGAAAATGAACGCAGTTTTCTAGAAATATATTTGGGAATTGGTCGCCATTATCACACAACTGCAATATACCAATACTTCTATTATACATAATTACTACAGCTATGTTTACAATATTCCCATGCCAGCCACTGTCATCTGCAACCTAAAAAGTTCATCTTTAATTCCTCACTTCATGGCTTGCACATAATTACCACATTGAAAGTTAATACCACTACCATGGCTGCAAAGTCAACTTGAAATTAGGCAATCACATGCCTAAAATTAAAAATTTCCTACAAGTAGTGGCTGGTGGCTTGGCATATTGGATCCTAGGGCTTGCTATGCCATGTGGTTGTAAAGAATTTGACCACGAATCTATAGAGCCTATAAAGCAGTCAGGAATTGAGTTCATAGTTAAAGTGTGAAAACAAAACAGCAACACACATACAAATAGAAATGAAGGGAAACAGGACAACGCAGTACTAGCAAATGAAATTTAACACGTGTATGGCGTTTTTAGTCACGTTCATACTCATTCTGTGAGTGCATGGTTCTTTATTTTTGTAATTTTTTCGCACTAAGTGTGTATAGCTTTCTGTGGTTTGCATTACACTTCAGGTCCTCATTAGTGTAGAGTGAGGCACAGGAGAGTGTTCCCACAATATAGTGTCTTGTACACAAACAAGTGGGTAAGCAACTCTTGCAGCTTTGCCAGAAATGTCTTCCTGAAAATAATAGAAAAGAAGTCCATTAAGCTTTCCATATCCAGAAATATGAATGTCTTGGTAAAGACTAACACTTGACTATACTATTGCAGACCTTTAAACAGAACACGAAACAAATGCAATAGTGAGATGCTGCTAAGTAGTTTCTTGTGAACTTTTCACTTAAAGTACAGAGCGCAAAAATTACACAACTGTAATGAAATGCGAAACAGCACCAGAAGTGTACTTTTGTCCTGTGTACCATCATTCGAGTAGTTCTAGCTTTCAGTGAAGCTAGCATTGTAGTGTAAAGGGGTGCAAATTTTAGTACGATTAACCTTGGAGTTAAACACATTTCAATAGAGGTAACTGCTTGAGGGCCACGTACTTAGCTTTAGGTGCATGTTAAAGAGCCCCAGGCAGTCTAACTTTCCGAAGCCCTCCACTACGGCGTCTCTCATAATCGTATGGTGGTTTTGGGACGTTACGCACCAACAGTTATTGTCACTTAGAACACATGGCACACTAGCTTCATCAACCACAGCTGTTCTGTTTAGGACTGAAGATTGGGCGACTTGGTATTGATTCATGGCAAAATTAAACAGTGCACTTGTAATTACGACAATAGAAGACGTGGACAAAGTACCAGCCTGTTTACCTTGTCAGAAATTGTGTCAACAGTCAGAATACTGTGTGCTGATCATAAACACTATGGCAACAAAAAGTAAAACAAAATAACCAGAGGGAAGGAACAAGGTGATTCAACAACGAGGTTCAACAGATCCAACTGACCTATATCAATGTGATTAAATTAGCCTTGCACATGTGACACATCTCCTAAATTATATAAATATGTACATGTAACCTTGGCAAGTTCTAGTGCTGATATGTGACTGATGTAGTGACAATACCATAAAATGCATGTGCTTCAGCAAACACACTGTAACTAAGCACATGTCTTACACATCATATGACCATCATAATGTGTCATTAACACGACTTATTCTTTCTAGCTAAATGTATACAAGCTCATGATGTCAATGTGCCTTGATATGCAACTTAACTTTTTTGTGTAGGAGACAGACAAAGTGCCCAATGCAAAATTGTCGTCAAAAAGTATTGTTACTTGCTCATAACCTGCGCGTGAGAACAGAATAAATAGAAAACAAATCTGGCCTTAATGCACGTTTTACCACATGACAGCGTGATAACAGCTGTCTTTTTTTTGTGTGTGTGTCTCGAGTGTATACTCCCTGGAAGCACTGCTTCATTCATGCTTTATCGCAAGCAAGGAAATTATATGCCGTACAAACATTCAGTTTTAAGGCGCACTCGCTTGAATTGGATGGCCACGCCAAGCGGTCAGCCAATTCGAAACACGTATCACACATCGCTGTTATGTGAGCTTAATGGCATTTCTTTTTTCGCTTTTCATTGCTCTTTTGACGCGAAGCAATATGCAGAACTGCACCTACTGCTGCTCAAGCGACAAGGTCGCGCAAACAGAGGAAACACAAGTATTACGTACCATTTGTGTTCCTGAATGTGCCCCGAACGCGGCGCGCCCATCAGCTGCTGCTCGCTTGAGTCACCGGGCCATTGCCACACCATTGCACACGCAGTGCACGTTGCACTGTCGTCGAACCACACATTTCACGTCCCGCGACGAGAACACAGTAAGGCTGCCGGCATGAAATGTGCACACATGATCGACGCATAACAGGTTAGTTGAAAGGCGTCCTTCACAAAACCGACGTTATCCCATGACCGCTTCGCTTCGCTATCACTCACGCACGCCGCTGGGGCCAGCCTGCGGTAGTAACCGCTGTCATTTCGGAACTTCTCGCGTTTCTTTCTTTTTGCTTTCTTTTTTCCCCTCCGCGCGCGCATGCGTGCGATGGTTGTTCCGCTCTTATCGCCGCCGGTCGAAGGTCGAAGGCGCTCGTCCCTTTCAGAGCAGCCGCTTGAGGAGAGTGGCGTTTTTTCTTTCGTTTCTCTCTTTTCTTGTTTCGCCGGGTTTTTTCAACACAGGATCTTATTCCGTGCATTGAGGCACGCCGCCTGTGCCCAATTCGTCATCCAAAGGGGGTATACTGAGTGTGCATGCGGTGCCGATAGGCCACATCGAGGGTGTACACGCTCCTACGTTTAGTTTAACTTCGATTTGATGGTAAAACAACATAAGCGAAGTCATTCTGTGGTCGAAATGCATCGTGAAACCGAGCCCAGCGGTAGTGTGCATTCCGTACAACAATGTGCATCAGTCGACGAGACGAAGCAATCGTTGATTAGCACGTTCATGAATTTATTAAGCACTTTGAGAAACACTTCTTTCGCCCGCGCAGTTGCATACATGCATGTCAGCACTGAAGGCACTATAGCTTCGGATAAAATAAAGGGGAGATATGCCCGAGAAAGTGAAATAGAAGTTTTCTGTTCTTGAACTCCATTTGACAAAATGGCGTCAGATCGTGAATTTACCTCCTTTCTTCCACCTTTTATCCCCATAATTTCTCAAGGAAGTAAAATTGAGGACGCAGAACTTTATTACACCGATCTTAGTACTCCCTAAGGGAGTACGGTCCCAAATGAAGGTAGTATTAAGCCCTTAAAACGCCCAATTCGGCTAGTTTGCGTTTACAGTGTAAGAAGACTGCGAAGGCTCGACAGGAGGCGGTATTGATACGCTCTCGCGTGACTGCCGCAGCAGCATGCCGCCATTCGGTGTGGTTTAATTGCCTCAAGGAGGACGAATACACTAACTGCGAGCTTATACAATTGGTTGTGTGCGTGTGTGTGTGCGCACGCCCGTCTGTTAGGTGTATTTGCTTTTCTTTTTTTTTTTTGCTGCCGAAAATTCGAATATGACACATTGCACAATTTGCCTGCCCGGCACAAATGTATCAGGCAGATATCATCAGCACAACCGTTGTTGGGCTGCTGGTGCACCAAGCGCGCTTTTCCGCTAGTGGGTTGAGACCTAAAAAAAATACACTACATACAGAAAGAAGCGCGTTCTGTCCACATCTTTATCAAGTAGGAAACAGTATATCGTAGTTCCTTGTTTCTATTTGTACGGTGAATGCGTTCCTCTCTTCGGAAGATTCAGCACGATAACCCTGTCATCCTCAGGCGTCTTTACAGGAGACATTTTGGTGAAGTACTTCGAAAACACATCAAGGGCACTGACACCTGCAAGTAGCATGGTTGAAAAGCATATGATTTTAAGCATACAAGGTGTTTAACGAATACACGCAGCATAGACTCAGCTATTCATCATATATATATTCATATGTCTTATGTACAATGAAATAAATGTCGTCTACTAAGTCTTTAGTCGACCGACCGACCGGCCAGGTGATGCTTTTGCAGCAACGCTGCTAGCCTCCAGCTGGCCATGATTTTTCGTAGCAGCGTCGTCCTTACTGAGAAATGTGCGCTGACGCGAAAAGAATGCAAAGGATTGGGAAGTGCACACTACGCTAAGGTAGCTCAAAATATTGAGAAAAAGTACAGTCACAGAACACTGCAGCAAAACAGTACACAATAGCGCAGAGCATTAAAGGAAAGCGTAAGAACACGTGCAAGCGGCTGTTTGACATGTGAAATGAGGAGAAACTTTTTGAAACATTCTTGCTTTGAGAGAAAGAGCGCTTGTGTTTGTTCTGAAGCTCTTTTAAGCTACATTTTGTAATAGGAAAACTGAAAAAATCTCGTCCTGTAAAAACATAGCTTTAACCAGGTTAAAAGTGCCTTCTTAAACATATTGCTATAATTCATTACATATCTCTAGGGACACGCATTGTAATATATTAGAAACTGACAGAACCAAAGGAGAGGAATTGTTCGAGGGGCTTGCTTCTTTGGTAGAGATAACCTCAGGAATACAAGAGAGAGTTAACTATAGCACATGATATATTTTTGTAAGTATTGGAGCAATTATGATATAAATAAAATAAAATAAAGTGAAGTAACAGAATCTTTTGCCCTAGATAATACATCAACGCACAACGTTCGAATTACGCGTGCCTATTATACCTCAACGGTTGTCCTTGTCGCTAACATCTCATAGTTTGGAAACATTCCGTGTCTTCAACAGCGCTGTATGTAAACTGAAGGTTACGATGTCTCGGTCGATATGGCAGGGGAGCATGTCACAGTCCCTGAAGGCAGGGGAGACGAGTGCAGAAGCGGCGCCATTCGGTGTTGTGAGAAGAAAATCCGAGCAAGGCGGCTGCCTTTGTGAGCACCTCTGGGCAATACGTGCAGCCATCTTCGAGAGATTGAAAATAACAACGAAGCGCGACAAATTTGGTCAGGTTTTGTCGGTGAGAAATTATAATATGTGTATTGCGCACTTAGACCAGACAATGAATGCTGAACATGTGACATCTACAAAAAAGCTACAAGGAAACTACGAGAAAAGCCATACAGATTTCGTAGACTGCAAAACTTCCTAGTTTACTAAGTAAATTGTCTTCATCTTGGGGAAACTAAGCGTGTACAATAGCAAGCTTTACTTTCCGAGGAATCCACATGGATATCCTTTCTGCTACGTACTGCTGGATGTCAATTTTAACTTACATAACGTTTCATCCACATTGTGTGATTTGGCAAAAGTTATCTACCAAACCAGACAACACTGTCAAAATAGAAATCCACCCATGGGTTTAATTGCAGCGTCAGGATAACGAACAATAGCTTGATGGGGACAGTCACGAAGGCTTGCATTGAATGGGCTTGTGCTTGAGGGCAAGTAGTTGAAATGACTGAAATAGATGTTTTAAGTGCTGTCTACAAGACACGTTCCTAGATCTTTCACTTAGCCTTCAAATAACAGGACTGCGTGGTCAAATAAATGCCAATCCCATTTCTAGTAAAAAAATGTGGTTCCGAATGTTCCTATAGCGTGCCAAAACATTACTGGAAACAGTTCCTGCTGCGGTCTCTTATTTGTTTTCCTCTGCCTCGTGTTCTTCCGTACGCTGACTTACACACACGTTTTGATGATGAGCCAACGATTCGCTCAACTTCGACCTTGCTTGATTTCGAACGGAATCGTGAATGGAAGAATTAAAACGTGACGTATAAAGTAAACATATAGTCAACTAGGTTTTTTTTATATAAATGTTTATGTTTGTAAATGTTGCATCGAAGTGATTAGTATGGAGAACACGCATCTGAATTTTGTGCGCCTTCATATATGCATGTAGAATGAATGCGCAGGACAGAGTGTATGCAAATACTCAGTTGCAAATAACTGCTCAGATTTCACGTCCCAAAAAACACCGCATAGTTGAGAGGGACGCCGTATTGGAGGTTTCCGGAAATTTCGACCAGCTGAAATTCTTTACCGTGCACGCAAACCAAAGCACATAAACCTTAAGCACTGTGTCTCCATTGAAATGCGGCCGCCTTGGCTAGGGTTTGATTCCGCGACCTTCGGAAATAGGCTGCTACTCCTGACTGCTCCATCAGTAAAGATTGTGAATAGAGCAGTCCTTCCTTAAAACTTCTTTAACCCTTTGTATGCCACAGCCAATCCAGCTTCGCAAGTAAATATTTTTTGAGTATACGTACTAAGAACACACACGAAAACGGGAATAAATAAAAAAAGACCTGGCAAATTTAGCTTCCATTCTACAAGCGAATAGGTGTACACAGATGGGGATGCTCGGAAAACCAGTTACTCTAGGCTCATCGCCCTTCGTCATCGTACATAGAAACTTTCCTTGCTGATGGCTGTTTCAATGCACTAATCATTAACATCTTCTTGATTACTTGCCATAACAAACGCCTTCATCATGAATTCAACGCGTTTGTCATTAAGATTGTCATCATCATAAGCGCACTCGTGGCCCGCTTGCTAATGGCTCTCATTCAACACTTTTATCATGATCGTTCATTATCGCCATATCAACTTATTTATCCTCATGTTCAACGCTTTCATCATCACCATCATTATCACCATTCGAGGCACATTTCCTTGCCCACAGGTCTTCTTCAGCGTGTTTCGTCACCATCTTTATCGTCATTGATCATCATTACCAACGCGATCATGGTTGCGTAGAATCTGAACGCTTTCATCATCAGTAGTAGCATTGTTCAAGAGGCCCTTTGCTTATTAATGGCTATGCTTCACGCGCCAATTATCGGTGCTCTCCAAATCAGAACGTTCGCTCCCGCTAGTCAGCACGAAAATTAGGGCATGTATGTCTTCAATACCTAATCCACGTCCCGAATGAAGCAAATAAATTCTAAACATATCTCCTAAAAGACGTATTTAGGTATATCACAAATAATATTTTGTGCAGAGCCACACGACAAAAAAGCGGGTCTTACTACACTGCGACGCTGTATCAGCTTCCTTACATGAACGCGGTATGCCTGGCACGTTGACGCGCCAGCGACAACTTCAATTTACAAAACTTTGGTTGCTCACAGTGGCAACAAAACACACATACAAACAAGAAAATCCGTCTTTTTTTGCAGTAAAGCACCATAATTTATAAACTATTACGAATTACGAAAACAATTAGGAAGAGTGAACTTATAAAAAAATGGCCGCAGATCCACGAAGTGAATGCTAATGATGGGGCAAAGCAGTGTGCATCAGATCACGAATCTTTTCGTTCTATTTTGTTCTGGTTAACAGCGTTTTATTTTCTTCTTGTTACCTTTTCTTCTGTCATATGCTTTGATTGATGGGTGGTTAAATGTCGGTGTTTTTACGGTGTTGTGGCCTTTTATTTTGTTTGTTTTTTAATCATATGCGCGCTATGTACGCTCTGTGGACGGTATTGCGCACAGATGTTTCGCACCTGCGCTTTGACTAGGGACTACGGCGGGCCTCGACGACAACGGTCGTTCATGAGGGCCTAAGGAGCTTCGCCGCTAAAAATGTAGGCATACACCTCCAACAGTCGATTTCAGAAGAACGCCATTGTTCTGTGCTCACCTTGCACTGTTTGTCCACAGAAGTGGACACACAGGGATATTTTTATGAAGTGCTGAATTAATGACAACATTTCATATTGATTTCTTAAGGCAATGATTTGGCTAGCCTGATCCCACTTCACTGATATGTTTTGTGCGCATATGTAGACACTTGGGATGCAAAGTGTTAAAGGAACGCGATTTTACTCTAAAGTTTACTTCGTTTATTGCGGAAACACTCCGTATGCACAGCGAGAAAACATACCGAAATTTATACTTTGTGAGTAATTCTAAATTAGGGTGAAACTTTTAAGTGCTGTTGTGTTAGATCAACAACATGAGGCAATGTTAGAGTGTAATTAGCAGCATAATTGTATGTCGTATAAGAAATAAAAGACGCCATCAACCGCCATCCTTGAGCGCAGGGCTGAAAATTAAAGCATGAGTTGCACAAATATATTAGAAAGCGCAATGACTCATCTATCTGAAACGTTTAAAAGTGTCAGAGTACTTGAGAACAGTGTTTGCTGAGCTCGCAGTTTACGCGTCGTAGTGGACATTTTTTCCCAACAAACTTCTTATTGACTGTGCGCTATGTGGTATTGTGAGCAATGAGAGGGAATACCCGGGCACGTGGCGAATAGCCTCAGCGCTCACGCACAGCAAAGAGCAGCACCATTTTTTTAAAAATCATAAGTTTGCTATATAATGATTTTTTTGGTACCCACGCACATACAAGTGAATGAAAAAAGCATTGTGTGATGTGGTCCGGAGCTATAGACAGCACAAGGCTGCTCTCGACTTGGCACACCCGCCTTATATTGGCGAGCGGCCCGTGAAACGCGATCAGTGGGCGCTTTTTATCTATATGGACTTGGCGGGCGTGCCGTCATTTACCGGGACCACGGTGCCCTTTCCACATTTATTTCCGACATAGGCCGCCGCGAATCATCTCACAAGGGGTTTGAGGCTAATCACCACGTGAGCGCGTGTTCCCTCTGTACTTCTCACGATAGCACACCTTCCCGACTAAGCTTGCAGGTGAAGGCCCTCAATCAATACCGTCATTAAACCAGCAAAAAAAGCGGCTTACCTTCCAGTGTGCTTCGTAACACTGTTGCCAAATTTGAATCCATCCCCTCCATTTGTGATGAAAGAAGTCGTCACTAATGCTGTACACCATGTTTCTCCTAACTGGTTTGTACACAGGAATGCTACAGTTGGCGCATAGCATTTTCAGCGATACAACTCTTTTACCATTTGGCTGGCGGAAGGTCATATATAACACGTGCACCTACGAAAAATGCACGTATTAAGAGCCGGCTTTACTCAAGACAACATGTCCCACTAAGTGAATTACATTGCTCGTAAGTGTAATGCAACAGCTATCAAAATTCCAGATACTAATTTATATTGTGAGGAACAGTTGCCTCAGGATTTCTATTTCAGCGCGTGTTATATTCATTTCAATTGAACAATATCATGGGCTCTAGCCAAACCTGTAATTCTGATGTATATTTTTTGAGTTGTAAATGCGGCGTTACTAAGCTAGCGTTACCGATTCCCGCAAGCAATAGCTCAGTTTAACGCATGCGGAGAAATATGATTAACGAGCATAAAAGAAGCAATAAGCGTGGTACAACTGTCTGCCATAGACTCGAAACAGAAGGCACACCTTTATCCGACACATTTCGGTAGCGGTGGGAAACGGGTTTGCTATTGTTTAATTAAAATGCCAGGTTTTGCAAGAGAGCGCGTTCAGGAAAATGCAGCCAAATACGTAAGCAAGAACATGAGACACATGAAAAATCAATACGGACATCTATTGCGTGATCTAACAATTGAATGCGCATGCGCATAAGCCGTGCAGTTGTGTGTGAAGGCTTTGCATCTTCGTAGCCATCTATGTATTTGTCACTTTGCGAAACGCACGTGCTTAACAGTTTTTTATGTGATTTAAAGCCTGGCGCACAAAGTGTATCGCCCCATTTTTTCTCGATCACACTTAGAGAATAACTGCCGTTGTCAGACAAGGCACGACATGTGTGCTTCCTGTTTGAGTCTGGCGTCACTTTCTGCGCGGACTGGAAGTCTGGAACCATCTCAAGTCGTCCAGTTTTTTGTCTTGTTTTGTGGGCTCGTCTGTGTTGCCAAGCATTCACAAGACTACAGCCCTTCTACAGCGGAGATTTTAGAATTTCGTTGTTTCTAATTTCGTCGAGCGCAGTTTTCGCAGAGCAAAAAAATAGCATAGCGTCGCATAGCGAGATGGAGTGGAGAAGAGTGGCGCGGCGAAGGGTAAGATGGGTGTAGGGGAAGGCCACCAGGAGTTATTCCCAATATCTACCTCGCTTCTTACATACGTGGTGTTGCTCCCATACTACTGCATTTTCTTATGTCCCTTGCTTTATACTCTGCCTATACGGCAGGATTTCTACTGCATTTCCCCTCCCACTGGAGACAATCTGAACTGCGCTGTTTATAATTATTTAACGAATATAAAACCGAGCGGTCCTCACTGCCTTTTTCTGACCATTTGTCATGAAAAGAATACGTACCTGAGACTTGCAAAAATTTTCCATTCAAGGTCTGGATACCATGTAAAATCACTAACGCCGTATTCAAACATATCCCACAGTTCGCTTCCTCTCATGTTCATGACTACCAAATCACTGTCATACGGCATCGCGCCCAGCAGGTCTCCAAGTGTGACGTTCGCTGGAAGAGAAAGTACATTATGAAATACGACTTCTGCGCGGATTGTTAGTAATGGAATAAAGAGTCACCAGTACTGTACGGTGAATGGAAGAACGCGGAACATAGTTGAATTAAACGGACAGCAAGATCGTCAGGAGTTCAATTAAAAGGTCGTTGTCAGGTAAAGAGATGGAAGACAGAAATGTTGTGTATGCATATGGAAATGTAGCTTGTTTTTCGGGCCGCGGGTAGCTGTCTGCTTTCGGCGTTGCGCTGTAATTCAATGGTTTGCATCTCACCGTGTAGCCGCACTTCGAATGCGTGGAATTGCCAAGTTGTTCGTTTGCCGCCAATATGGTGGAGGCGATGAACCATTCCTGTGAACTGTCTTAAAGGGCCCCTAAACCACCCAGGGGTCAAAATTTAGTGATGGCGTTGCACTTGTGCACGAGCCTCGATAATTTCTCGAAATTGTGCCGTAAAAACGGAGTTATGCAAGTTTTATGATCGAAATGAGGCCTTCGCTCATTTTGCTCTCTCCTTCGCTACGCTCCGTTCATTGGCTGGTCTCTCCTGCTGGACCAGCGCTCCCGCTCGCCGTGATAATAGCGAAGCAGGACGAACCTTCAGGCAGAAAAATAGGTTCTTGTTGCTGCTTACATGTCCAGATTGTCCTCCTGATGTCACGATCAACTCAGGGGATGCCAAAAGGCCCAGAAAGATGCGAGCAATTGTGTGGCGCGCGCGACGCGTGCAGCGCTGCGCTGTTTGGCACTGCTCATCGTGAACGGCTTTCTGAACTTGATGCGTGTGTCTATTTCTAGAACAGAAAGAAAAAAAGATATCGAAAGCAGGTTGAGGGGCCCTTTAATTTTCCACATTAAAGCTTATCTCATTATAACCACGGAAATTTAAAGGCTATATTTCTTACCATCATATCTCAAAATTATGGTTCAAGTCGGGGTGTAGTGGAGCAAACCTACAATGTGTTTCGGTGGAATTGGAAAAGAACATATATTGTTACCACGACAGGGTTTGTGGTGTCCTTTGTCCACCGAAAAACTCTTTCTTGCTGTTATTATAGCGGCAAGTCTTAAACAATCATAATAATAATAATAATAATAATAACAACAACAACAATAATAATAATAGTTATTATTATTATTATTATTATTATTATTATTATTATTATTATTATTATTATTATTATTATTATGTTCGTAAGTAAACATATCCGGCGTCCAGCCTCGGCTTGAAAACGAACGGTGCCGGAAGTGACGTGACCAAGTCCAAGTGATGACATCGTGTTCTGATATCGTGGATACTTCAACAGTGGGCCGATCCCGGAAGCTGTGAAACACCGGGTGAGGAAATACAATTGACAGCTCTAGCTCGTCAAAGTATTTCGTGACCATCTCCTAAGAGCACACGCTCCCGCCTGTGTTTTCCTTAGCGTTAGCTCTAGATTGTGTCAACTTTTTATGTGATAGATTTATTCCTTTATAGTCCGCCTCGGTGGATCAGTGGCTAGAATGTTCGGCTGCTGACGCGAAGGTCGCGGGTTCGATCCCGGCCGCGGCGGTCTCATTTCGATGGAGGCGAAATGGTATAGGCTCGTGTACTGTGCGATGTCAGTGCACGTTAAAGAGCAGTGGATGGTCAAAATTTCCGGAGCCCTCCACTATGGCGTCTCTCAAAATGACATCGTGGTTTTGGGACGTAAGACCCCACATATTATTATTATTATTATTATTATTATTATTCCTTTATAGAGATTCGTCTTATGTTACAGAGGGATGGGTACACGATTGATTTTCTCGTTGACTCGGCCTAAATATGCTCACGCATGTAAAACCTAAGCACCCCACCCATTACATATTTTCCTGGACAAGATGCCAGAATATGACATTTTGAAGATGGTAAGAATTTTTTCGCTGACACCGATATCAAACAACAGTGCATCATAGGTGACTGCCAATGTGTATGCAGGTCTGACCATCCATTAAGGCGGGTCACACTCACAAAACATTACGCCGTAACGTTGGGACAGCTGGTCGAATGCTAGCCTATTGCTTTTGCAATGTTGGCGGAAAATCACACTGAAAACAACAGCCACAAATAAATTATTGTGACCGGTTCCATTAGATTGTTCGACAACTCGAAACACTTATACGGGGGATTACTCACGATTCTGCCGTATAGTGTCTCTCGCGATGCCTCCGTTGATGACGGCTGCGTTTACAATTGACCAGGCTCCTCGAAAAGGGCTGTCCCTGTTCGCGTAGAAATCGAAGGAATGAGTCAGCCATCAGGTTGACAGAATTGCACTCCCTGTAACGACACAGCTTTCCATCGGCCTCCAATACAACTTTCGTGGAGCCCACAGGTTTTCTGATTGCATCGTCGACTATTTTCTTGTATGGCATCATGCTTTGCAGAATATTGTGATCTGGAAAGAGACAAAATTATTTATTTATTTTGCTTTCCTCGTTCTGCATATTAACAGGCGGAGGAGAAAACAGATAGCATATAAAAGAGCAAAAATGACCGCCAATAAAACGAGACGACTGTTGAGAATGGCGGACATTGGAAATGGTGCGCTGACTAAATAAATCCTGCATATTAGAAGTCTCGTTCTTCCTTTTTAGCACCAGTTTTTTTTATTTGCACTGCAATAACTGAGCTAAGAAAGTAGGGTAACGTACCTAGTTATGCATGAAATATCTTGCTTTTTGCATTTATTCTACCATTCAGATGCTGAAGTAATGTTGAGCATGTCTAGCATAAATGGTGACGATATATGCGCGATATTTTTTTCTTTCACGCGGCGGTGGAAAAAAACAAGAAAAAACAGTGATTCTTTTGTCAACAAACAAACTACGAATTAAACATCCGAATGCAGGCTCTTACAGTGTTCAGCTTCCACAGGCTCGGTTTGTGTGAGACAGGTAAGGGAAATTTTATTTTACCGCAACAAGTAAGGGATACCATTGACTATTTTCTGACCTGCCTGGTATGTATCAAGTGAGGTCCGAAATGAGGCCCTAAAACGAAATGTGTCACTTTTAAATGGACCCTTCAAACGGTATTTGTTTCGTGCCATTGAAATACCCTTTTGCAGTACCAAATTGAACAACCTATTGCGTCCACAAGACGCCTTATAAGCCATTAAAATGTGCTAAAGATATACATGTGCGGACTCCCCCATAAGGTTCTAGCACGAACTCGCCATAACGTCATATATCTCAACGGCATATGTTATGGCGGTAATGGATAAACTGAATCACATTGTCTTTTTCGGGAGCCGAGGGCTACATGAAAGTGCATTAATTTACAAAAATGTTTATGATTTTCGTAGGTTAATGAACTTTCACGATGAATTGACAATGGCATGGTGGCACTTCAGGCGTACCGACGCCTAACGATCCGTTTGTCTTTCGATCCGGGGGAGCACTACAGCGCAAGCTCACAGTGTGGCGTAGTACCATGTGCCAATCCCGTCCTGCACGTCATCGAAGCTGTTGCCTCATCATTTTCCGTTACCCAACGGGATTCTGAAGGTGGGGGGCGGTGTCTCCCAAAAAAGAGGGTACCAGTACCAACACTGGTCGCGCTGGCTTAGAGGAGGTCGGCGGGGATCCCTTGGGATACCGCAGCCTCCACCCCGGGCTGGATGAGCCGGCTCGGGTCTTCTGGTTCGGAGGCACGCAGTAGGGAACTCCCATGACTCAGGGGTGTTTGTGTTGTCTGTGTTGTGGACTGACTCTGACGGCGCATGGTCAGCACCGAACACCACCTACCGGCTCACCTAAAAAGCTCGTACATCGCACTCGACGCTATTTGTGGCTCTGTGACTCTTCTGGCAAGCGGACGTCCAACAATCCACTAGTCTTCCTTGTGCAGGTAAGCAAGAAAAATCAAGAATGTATACGCTCTGACAATTCTTTTTTGCTCGTGCTACTGTGCCCACGGTTTTCTTGTATCCCATGTGGTATGCTGTTCATGCGAAAATTACTGCTCCTAGGGGAGACATCGAAACTAATCCCTGACCTGCACAAGATGTAATCGCAAGTGCAGTAAAAGAAGTCGCTGCGGATAGTAATTTATCAATGAAAACCGGTTTGTCCATATTTACGAAGAGGTAGACTTTTATCAAGACTGGGAGAGAAGGTTAATATACTTCAAAATGAGCATGCCAGCATGAAACGCGCATATAATTTGCTGAAACGAAAGGTCGATGGCATAACAAAACAGAAGGAACACAATTGTTTATGATCTACCAGAAATTCACAGAGAGATGAGTGAAATTCTTGAACAAACAGTCAGCAAGACTATTGTTCGGGACACCCTGGATCTATAACGGGTTTCTATCGAACGAATACACCAGCTAGGACGAGCAGAACAAAAACAAAACCGGCCACCCATTTTCAAGCTCCCAAATTATAAGCAGAAATTATCCATGCTTAAAAAGCAGACACAAACTGAAACAAACACCAGTTTCTCAATCGGGGAAAACATTTCGCTTAGAATCCGAGACATTATGCGAGAGCTAAAGAACAGCGCCATAAAAAATCGAGAAAAGAAGGAGAAATTGTCACTAATGTTTGACAGATTCTTAATTATTAACCCCGCATTTACCTGGGATGAAGAAAAGAACGATAAGGGCGCTCTTGAAAAAAAAAGCGGGGGGGGGGGGGGGGGACTAGGTTCCAATATGGTCGCAATCTTGCAAAGCTCCTCTGCACGCAGAATCCAAGCCTCTATCATATTGAATAATATCTAAACAAAAAGATGTCCTAGAAAATCCACTAGAATACGATCTTGATATAGTACGTGTCACAGAAACATAGCTTTCTCTTGAGATATTCGATGGTGAAGTTGTTCCTCCTAATTATACCAGTATCCGCAATTATCGACCTTCTCGTTGAGGGGGGCGTCACTCTACTGACAAAGGAAATGTCCCTTCATATGTTTGCAAAAAAAAGAAACGGCAGGAAGGAGAAGACGGAAGCTTGGCGATGAAAAAATTCGTAAACTGGGGTTGTGTGCTCGAGCCGACGTTTCAACAGGTGGACTTGTCTTCTTCAAGGCTAGAACTTGTCTAGCCTTGAAAAAGACATGTCCACTGTTCAAACGTCGGCCCGAGCAGGAGCGTAGGCCAGGCAGATGTGACCGAGTGTCATTTTGGGATCTGTATGCCATGGCAAAAAAAAAAAGGGGGGCACAGGCCCAGTGTGCCACACCCTGGCTACGCCACTGGCTCGAGCGCATGACCCCTGTTTACGGATTTTTTCTCCTTCATATGTTTGTCTTCCATCTGAAACATGCTGCGACAGTTTTCTGCCGGCTTCTTTGCGGTAACACTTCTATATTTATTGGATGCGTTTATCGAAGCGCGTAATCCTCAGAAGGATGCAGTACTCGAGTTCATGATTTCATGCATCGTCATGTATGAAACTGTTATCCTGCTTACGGAAGAATTTTAACCTCCCAGACACGGACTGAACTACAACAAACCACACATCTTCTGCCTCAGGCACCCTTATCAACCTAATGTTGTACATTAAACTTCAGCAAATCGTGCCATTTTGAAATGGTGCATGCGAAATTCTATTCTGCACATGAGAACACTGGATATTAATTACGATTTGTAAGTGAAAAAAAAACTGTCTTCCGAGTGGTGGGGCTGACATGCAGCACAAAAAGAAGAGCGACGTGTGCTGATCTTTTGTATGCATCAAGGTATCAATGTCTGTTCAATGTGACAGGGATGGTGCCTCGCATGGAAGTATATGCGTCATATTGTTTAAATTTCCGTCCACACATTTTTTATGCAGTTAGTGTAATTATTTTCATCTTTGATAATTTTGTTACCGCTTGCGTAATCCTTACTAAAACCGTCGCGTTACGTCAATTTCCCCACAGGTGTGGGAACCGGTGGGATCCACAACTTCTTTTTAAAAATCATTTGGGCAGCCATGGGGCCTTCAATGTTTAATGGTAAATAAGCTTATAAAAATGAAAGCATATGCATGTTTTGATGGAGCCATTATACTAGCATCATGTATTTCCGTGCGTTTATCCTACACGATTTTGTTGGCCTCTTACACGTACCTTGGCATCCAAAGGGGAGTTGCGATAATTCTATGTAGATGCGTATTCGTTATGTTAGAATCACCGCACGCTGTATCGTGGGCTACTTCAATTTTTTTTCAGATAATTTTAATTAGTTAGACTGCTCTTGTATGAAACGCTTGTTCCCTCTAAATTAGCATACGCAAGCTAGTCAAACAACAATTCTATGAAACGCTTGTTCTCCATAAATTAGGACCGTGCTAGCTGTGCCTATGACCCTAGTAAACTAAACGTGTAGCATCTATCTAAACCATATAAAATCGTGTTTCATTTTGTCAAGTCACTCTCTTCATGACAGCGCATCATAAACGCAAGCAACACTTGCGTTATCTAAACTTCACATTGCGACGTCAATCCATTCGCATGTCCTTGTACGCCAAGGTGTATCCTTTTGATCCGTTTCTAAAACACGTTCTAGTTTAAACTCCTCTTTATGTGTCATCGCGTTGAGCCCATCTTGCAATGTTGGTATGCCGTCTTACCTAAGTATTATCCTCAATAAATCCTTTTATTCGCAAGTATTGCAAAAAAAAAACTTGGGGGACCCTTAAGCTTCGACTTTAAGAGTTGAACGCGATAGCGATATCCTGTCCCTAGCCCGTACTTGTAATGTAATGCGTAGCATGCTTTAAACCACGAGCAATTACGCGCGGTAAATGGGGGAAATGTTTTCGAAGTTGCTATGCACCCACTACGTGGTCTTAAAGGGAATACCCGCAGTAACGTGTGTGCCTTTTGTAATGGGTACACGGCTTTGAACCACAATGCCATTATGATATTCACATGTTCTGACACCCGATGGCTATGCACGCTTGTACCACGCAATATTACTGCGATATTACATGTTGTATTGTGACGCCTGTATACAGGACGCGCGTGTTTGCAAAGCATGAAAGTTATTTTCACTGCAATTCCAAGCAGAGGAAGTTATTTTATATGTAATCACAAGCATACTTTGCTCTTCAAGGACATGATGTGTTAGAACGAGTGCGCAAAATGTATATATCTCCCAATTCAAAAACATTTTTTTATAAACTCCATTCTGAAACACTACCCGTTAAAACTTGGTTACAAATAAAAGGTACTTTTGTTTCGACGGTTAACTGCCGTCTCTGTGATGTACCTGAAACAATAGAGCATTGCTTCGTGAGCTGCAAAGACTCCATTCTATTCTGGGATGTCCTCCAACGAACTCTGCAGAAAAAAATTTGCAGTTAATTCGTACACTGTTCGTTATCTTATGCCAACATCTTTTGATGAAGTGCCATACGATGTGTTTTTCCTTATCGGTATACATAGTCTGTGGAAGACGCGTATGCAGGACCGCAACGCAGAGCCGATCACCTCTGCACGCACACATTTCACCCGAATGGCTATTCACTTAAAAGATGTTTACGATGAACTTGACTTTAGGCCTGACTGGTACCCCATCTTGGAGAGGTGCTTAGCCTCGCCTCTTTTCGTGTGCTGCACATTATGAAAAACTCTCCCTGGACTATAGGACCTTAGCCTTCGTGTTTCTTTCCCAACAGTGCTTGTACGCTTATTGTCGCTATGGAACTGCAACTGTGCAACTGTATGCGATACTGTGTACTATTTTAATACGCATTCTATTAAATACCATGATGAAGAAAAGATAAGCGTGGCTGCGTGGTAGAACACCTGCTTGCCTCGCAGACGACCCGGGTTCGATCCTCATTCGAACCCGGAAATTTTATTATTTATTTTATTTGCATCTTTCTCGATTTTTCGGTCACGGACAAGATGACGATTTTTCGCTCACAACCAACGACGGCACCGCCGACGCCGACGCCGGAATTTCTGGGAAACGAGCTCTCTAACGCTATCGCGTTAAAATGGAACCACCTCTACATTCACGCACATAGGCGTGAGCAGGGTTCCCCTTCAGGGGGTTAGGGTGGAATGGGGGGTGGGACGCGAATGTTATTTTTAGCGCCCCCCCCTTTCTCCCACCGTATTAAGTCAACGTATGGGGTAGAGTTTGCCCCTCCCCCCTCTTCGGTAACTAAAGAGGGTGGCCGCCCCCTGCACCCCTCCCCCGTGCGCATGCCTATGTTCCCGCATACATCGCGGCCACCACCGACGTCAACAGCTTCAAAAAAGCCGTTCATAACGCTTTTTCTTAACATCTTTTCTTTATTTGCGATAGCCCTGTCCTCCTTCACATTGTGCAACCACGTGTTAACTACATCTCGTTCCTGCAATGCTCTTAGGCCATTGAAGTAGGACAATAATGAATAAAAATAAATAAATAAATGAATAAGTTAGTCAATGTCCTATTTCTGCCGAAATCAATTGTCTTTACCATCTGAGTGCAGATCCATCAATATGACCGCTTTTATGCAAGAAGGTAATTATATGATTATCTTACAGAATGTTAATACTACACTATGTAAATTTTCGACAAGCTACCTTGAGGTATGTCCTGGCTCAGCAATACTGGATTACCAGTCCAGTGGGTTATGACTCCATGTCGGTTGATTTCCATACGGAGGTGGCCCAGATATTTTCCAAAGCGGTAATCTTGCACAATGAGGCAGTATGTTCCGTCTGCTCGTTTATGCACGACTGGGTACGGCCCTTCGGGCTTATCGTCTACCGGGTGGGTCCCCTGCGAGAAGTGAACGAACCTGTAAATACGGCAGATACCTGGCACAACAGTATGAAATAAGTAATATGGCTTTATAACGCCTTCGCTATATTATTGAACGCTTTCTCTGGAGTGAGCGCATGCTTGCAAGTAAGCGCGTTCATGATTCAGGATACCACCAACATAGAATGGAGCAGCGTGGGAGCCTGTTTAATTCTATGCTTGTAACGTAGTTCCCGTGTCATACAGTTACACCGTGGGTGTTACATGAACGGAGAAACTACAGTTACAACGTAATAGTTTGCATTGGCAACACGCTGGAACACGAATAGTGAAAGCAGTGCTTCATTTTCAGCATATTAATAGGTGTGAGTGACAGATGTATTGGGTCAAGCACGGCGATAAATGGACATGGGTAGTTCTAAGGCGATTAGTTAGTACGTGATATAGCCTCTCACTAGGCAAGAGTCTAACGCTTTTGCTTCTTCTTTCTGTGTAGTGAAGATAGGCCTTACATTATACAGGGTGGGCGTTTCTGTGCAACTGGCTCACCGGAGTAAGCATCCATATAATATAATATTATAATATCTGGGGGTTTAACGTCCCAAAACCACCATATGATTATGAGAGACGCCGTAGTGGAGGGCTCCGGAAATTTCGACCATCTGGTGTTCTTTAACGTGCACTAACATCGCACAGAACACGGGCCTCTACCATTTCGCCTCCATCGAAATGCGACCGCCGTGGCCGGGATCGAACCCGCGACCTTCGGGTCAGCAGCCGAGCACCCTAACCGCTATACCACCGCGGCGGACGGAGTAAGCATCCAATCTGACCTAGTATGGTCGGGAGATGAATGTTTTCCCTGTTTTTTTTTCCATAATACAAGCGTGCTCAGAAGGGTTAGCGGACAAATACACTAGTACGACGTGTCTAGTACTTATACAAAGCGCAAGGTTTATGTTTCAGGAGATTTAATCCGGGAGGAACCTTTGCGCAAGTGATTTGCAATGGACTTGTTGCCAGCTTTTTGTTTTTCCTTCTTCTCTCTCAGTCGAACAATACTGAGAGGTCTGCGAACATGATATAGGCATGGTGAAAAACATAGCTATAGGTGAACTCTCGTCTTGTGCAAAAAACCCTGCTGCGAATGTTATTCCAAATATTATTAGCAGAATTCTAGTAAAAACTGTTCTCCGTGTGACAAGAAACTGTGCTGGACAAGTAAAAGAGGCTTACAGTGCCACGAATACAATCTGCTGTGCCTTGGAAGATATATAACTCCTTGTGCGATTAGTAAAGACTAGATGGCACGAGAAAAACATTGACGAAAAGACGAAATGCACAGACCTCGGAGGGTGTTGAGGAAAGCTCGATTGTAAGGATCCATGTGAATGAGTAGCGCTGAAGGAAACACATACATAGAGTACATGATGATGATATGTGGGGTTTGGCGTCCCAAAACCAGGATATGATTATGAGAGACGTAGTGGAGAGCTCCGGAAATTTCGACCATGTGGTGTTCTTTAACGTGCACTGACATCGCACAGTACACGGGCCTCTACCATTTCGCCTCCATCGAAATGCGACCGCCGCAGGCCGGGATCGAACCCGCGACCTTAGGGTCACAGCCGAGCACCCTAGCCACTGATCCACCGAGGCGGACATACATAGAGGACAAGACAGGAGGACGAGCGCTGACTGCTAACTGTGAAATTTATTGGGCGTTCACCTATATAAAGGGCAATTTAAAGAAGGAGTGCCTGTCCTCGTTCTTTGGCGTTTCTGTATGTGTTTATTGAAATGCTGTTTATTGAAATGGTTACAAGACTCATGCGTCTGTTTGTTGTACATGTCTTCTTTTCGTCCTCGTGTTCTCGCACTGCCTTTTCTTTAAGTATGTTGCACAAACTTTATGACTGTAAGCTATTGCTGAATAAAGTCTGCTGCTCAAAAAGTTTATTTTCGGGCCATTCGGAAAGAATCTACAATGGCAGTGCTAACCTGTAATAATACATTCGCAGATAATACTTAGTCTACTTCTCTTACAGAAATGATGCAGCAGTTATTAATCTTATCAATAAGGCACTTACAACGACAGACGCATCATATATACTGGAGCTAGCCGAATAATTTTCAAGTGGCGCTGGTCCTATCTATGTTTCATATTGGTGGCCTGTACGATAGTTTACAGTTCCGCACATATAACGTGTCGCACGCGAGAATTCATCTTCGTTTCGTGAATAAAACCTAGCAGAGACCACTGAGGCGTGCCATTGCTGCATTCGCCTGCGCAGGAACTTTGAATCGAAGCTTGCTGACAGCATGTTTACATGAAAGAAACAGCTTGAAGTGAGATACCCATTCCTAGTTGAAAGAAAAAAATCCAGCACTTGGTCACCACTGGCCACATGGAAAATGGCCAGCGGTGAGAGTTTACTAAGGCCTCGTGACAAGCTGCCACACAGAAAATATCAAACATTCTGACATGATTGTACATGCCTATCTATCTATGTCGGCACAGCACACTTACAATAGTGCAAGGTGTCCTTTCAAAAAGCGATGCACAACAGATCAATGTACTGCTCTTGCAGTTGTCTAAAGAGAGTGTACTGATGAATTTCTAATCGGTGAAAGTAAGGCATGGCACCAAGCGCTTGTTTGTCACGCTGGGAACACGAAGTTTGCACGAATACATCAAAACGGGATTCAGGTAACATCCTTGTGCGACCATCCGTTTCGATATATGCGTACTGTTCAAGTAGGGTTGAAGAAAACAGCGTCGCAGGTGAACAACTCATGCAGCGGACATTCTATAAATACTAATATGGAGGGGGATCTTCGGATGAAATCGACAAGTGCCGTATCAAATACAATTATTCCGATGCTGTCTCCTATCTCTCTCTATTATGCTCATCGTAGCAGTGTCTCGATCGATGTGATCATGTATTTGTAAAGCAACTCTGCCAGGTCCTGCTCGTAGAATATAATGTGGATTTGCGTTTGGCGGTATCTGTGCATACAAGAAACACACTTGTACAGGCTGACTAGCCCCCCCTCCCCCTCGAGAGGCATGGTCCTTTCAAAAGAATACGTGTGGCGAGAGGTAATTCACTACTTCTGAATTCAGGATTGACTCGTCTATACAGCAGTTCAGCGGCTATTGAAATAAATGGTTAGATTTCTTATGGTGATTGCGAATAAGTCTAAAATCTTTCAAATTATTTGTTGATGTCGCCATATTAATAACGCTGGGGAAGTGTTCTTCTGGAAGGAAGAAATGTATACTTATGCCTAAAGGTTCTTACAGAAATCAGTATTTTTCTTCAGTTTGGCTAAGATCACCACACTGCTCTTTTGGCATCAAAAGAGTTTGTTTGCATTTATTTTGAAGGAACTGAATGCTTAGTCTTAGAGGCTTACGCTAGAAGCAATGAAGGTGGCAACATCTAGGAATTCAGGACATCGACGAAATAAAGATTTTCCGCCTGCCGCAAGCATTTCTCTGACTCCCGCCGTGAAGGCACAAATGAAAGAAGTGAGTGTACTTTGTTAGATATGTACTTACATGCATTTTTATTACCCCGAAAACATGTGCAGAATAAGGCATTTGTGAGTCTTACCTTTGTATAAAAATGTGTTTGTATGCCCACCGATAATGAGATCAAGCTCAGGGCATGCCGCCGCAATTTTCTGGTCAACGTCGAAGCCAACGTGGCTTATCAAGACGAAAGTATTAATACCTTGACGCTTGAGATTATCGATCTCACGGTTTATACTCTCGATTTCAGGCAGTATCTTGATGCGGCCTGCAAGAAACGATAACAACGCATGTATTGCAACCAGCATAATAATCATACTGAAATTCCATTTTGCAAGAAGTGGAAACCAAAGCGTATGAGATGTCACGAAACGCGATTCTCATAGTAATCACATTAGATGCTTTGAAATTTCGCTAGAACATCCCAAAATTGTGACAGTTTTAAAATGACATATTAAGCCTTGCCAGATCCTCGAAGAGAAAAAAGAGCCACAAAATTAAGCAAAGTAGCCAGAACAGTAGCCAACTGGCCGCCGTTATTTTATTTTGGAGCCAGAAAAGTAGCCAAACGTGATTTCAGTTTAGCTGATTTATCACCGTGTTCTGACACCTAAATATATAAAAAAAATATACGTCACAGCAATGTTTATCACATCGCAATAGAGTAAAAAAAAAAGGACCAGGTGACTTCCTGGAGGAGGCATTAAGACTAGAAAATTGGCAATTAATGCTGCAGTGACAGTCGAATGTACATATCGAGTTCACTTTTTCCCAGCATGCCCCGCGGCACTAAATGTAGAGCTCGTAACCCTTTCAGACGTAGTCCAAATCTGATACAGATGATCGCGAGGAGAAGTTCGTTCGACATTCTATTCCTTAAGTCGCTTTTTGAGAGAGCCACAGCAGAAAACACTCGCTCCGCTTCAAGGCGTTTAGGTATTGCGCCGTCAGCAATGTCTTGTATAGGATTAGCGCCTGATGTATATTTCGTCTGTGTTAACAGATCACGCAAACAACTTAGACGCATGCACGTAAGAAACGCATGCAGTGCATCGCGCGGGCACACAGTAATAAAAAACAAGCCTGTCATTTTCGAATAAATAAAATAGAACAGTCGACGTAAGAAAAGTCATGGCTGACTACAGCAACAGCGTCGACAGTGCAAATAGCAAACCAGAATGAAAAATGCCCGCAAAAACAATGAGATGCGTGCGAATTGCGCAAGGCTTCTACGAGCCGCGCGCATCCACTTTTCGCCAACGTTCGTCGTAGGTGGCGCCACCTGTACAGCTCAAAGCAGTAGCGCAAGAGGCGGATAGCGGATAGAAAGCATGAACGAGTCCCCCGCCAGCTGCTTTACAGTGCTGCCTAACCTAGAGAAGTTCCATTAATAATGTGAAAACCATGGCGGCCGTGATGCGTTTCGGGCGCACGTAATTGCTTGCGGTATAGAGTACACAAAAGCCGTTACACCGAGGAGGCGCAGCCGGCAGTGCGAATGAACATTTATTTTTTTATAGTTGCGCTAGGTTTTAGCGTATATTAACTGTTGATGCCAGTGCCAGAATACTAGCCAAAAAGTAGCCAAGTAGCCACCGTCACTTTTTTGTCGCCGCGGCCTTTTAAAAGTAGCCAAATCTGGCAACCCTGCTTATTCCCTGCTTTTGTGCGTTGCAATTAAAGTAATTAAATTATTTTTTCATGTATTTGTTGCGTGCAACATGCAAGATTTCCAAACCCGCTCTTTGACAGCCTGAGGGTCTAAAGAACTGGTGAATTTGGGATTTTAGTTGCCTTAGGGTCCGGTGCAATGTTTTAAATCAAAGCAACCCCCCCCCCCCCCCTTCGCGGCTTAATTTCACAGTGCCGGCCCTAGTGGCACTCAATTTGATGACTGCGGTTGAAGGGCGTTTGAGACCCCTGGCTTAGGTGCTATGGGAACTAATCTGTCGGCCTCATCAGGACATCCCTTTAGGATTTTTTAATGTCTTTGAGACGGCTCATCTAATGTTCCTGAGCGCAGCACCAGTGTACGGCAGGTGACAGGCTCATAGAGATATTCCCAGATGTGGTGTTGAATTTGGGAGGCACATGAACACCATCTTAAATCACCATGAATGATTAAGACTCTCCCGCAAAAAACAAACAAAAAAAAAAACTGGATCCATACTTAGAAAGCATTAAAAACGGGCACTAGGACGTCGAAGCAAGTTTGATCTTTCTCTCCAACAGCGTGTATCTTGAAAACAGCGCACTACACGAGGACGCAAGAAAAAAACAACGGGTACGGACGCTGTTTCATTCTTCGTCATCGTGTCGCTGTGCTGTATTCAAGATGAATACCAACCAACTTGCCCAAATCTCTTTTCTCCTAAACTTAAGTAATATGGTATGTAGCAGCGCACGCACACATAAACAAAAGAATGTTCTACCAAAAGTATAACCAATTTCTACGTCTGCACTTCGTGGCTGAGTTCTAGGCATAATCATCACCATCAGCCTGACTACACCCACTACAGGGCAAAGTCTTCCACTATGTTTCTCCATTAATTTGGTTCTGTGCGGCTTCCTGCGGCCGCGTTAGTCCCGTGAACTTCGGCGTATGGCAGTGTACATCGGGCGAAACAACTCAAGCACTTCTGTTGTCCTGGTGTTTTTGGGTTCGGCTTTTCACCTTATGTTTGCGCTGCCCAACACCATTATGATCAACCAGCGAACTAGCTCACAAGTTCTTTTTACACTTTAAAGGGTCACTAAAGGGCAAAACGATTTTTCGCGTATTAGTTAAGTACAATTTCAAAATCCCGAAAACACCACTCTTACCGCGACATGACGATTCGTAAGCGAGAAAACACGCGAAAAGAACATGCGGGTGGAGACGCCACCTTGACATTCCCGCACCAAACGCTGTGATGTCATAGATTTGGAAGGCGTCTACTGAGTCATACGTAGCTTTTAATCGATAAAAATAAGGTGCATTGTCATCTGTGGGTGCCATAGACCTAGCATACGAAGTTTCAGAAACTTTCATCGAGTCCAATATCACGAAAATACAAAAAAATACATTTGGAATTTCTGACGTCACGCGCAGATATCGGCGCCAAATTTAAACATAAAACTTCATCCATGATTTCCTCCGCTAATAAGGAACTTATGATAGTGAAACATAGGGCATTAGAGTTCTCAGAGTGCAGTTTGTCAATCTAAACCAAGTCATTGTTTCGCTTTAGTGTCCCTTTAAGAAAGCTCGCAATCTGATCCACCCACGCAACTTTCTGCCCCCCCCCCCCCTCGAGTGCTTCCCTTCTCTTGGAATCCTCTCTGTTACTCTTAATGACCCACGCTACCTTGCCTTCTCGCTACATGCACTATCCACGCCCATCCTTCTTGATTTATATTATGATGTCCTTAACATCTCTTTGCTCCCTGACCCACTCTGCTGTCTTATTGTCTCTTACGCTCACACTTATTATTTTTCTTTCCATAACTCACTGAGGACGTCCTCAAGTTAAGTTGTAGACTTACAGTAAGGCTCCATGTATCTGTGTATCTGTGTACGCAAGTACCGGTAAGATGGCGCTCTTAAATGCGTTTTTCTTGCGATAGAATGGCAAACTAATATTCTTCATCTGAAAATGCGAGTCAGATGTGTTCCTCCATAGGAGTTGTACGCATGACTGCACAAACTTAGCGAACAATGCTTACATAGATTTACCACGAATCTGCTTATATCGCATGCTATATTGCTCCGAAATCCTGCACAGAGCACTACACTTATACCTGGGTTTAAAGTGAGCACCAACGCATTCATAATATGCACGTAACTGGCTTAGAGCGCAATTTCACGTTTTTATTAAAAATACGGGATCTGTTAATAGCAAGAGCATTTGTGTTCATTCGAAGTCTACAAAACACACAGAGGTGTCGCACTAACAGTTTACACGCTAAAATATGATTGTGCATAAATGAAATAAGAGTGCAGAAAAACATCAATATTTCTCTCAGAAACATACGCGAATGGTTTGCACACCCCCCTTTTAGTAGGTGAATGTTAGAATAGCTCATTAGCTCGATGCATGATTTGAATGCTCAGCTGCAGATGCTCACCAGGTTTGGCGATCGTTATAGTTTCAGTTGTAACGACACCCAGAAAAGCTATCCGGTGGCCGTCAAAAGTGTACACTGTAGACTTTGGTAGGTATATGGCCCTAAAGCCCGGCTCAGCAGACGTGTCAAGGTTTGTTCCCAGAACCGTAACATTCACATCTTTCATTCTGTGAAGAAATGGTGCCAGTCCTTCCGGTCCGTCATCAAACTCATGGTTTCCCAGGCACTGTAAACAAACGGGCGTATGAAAACACGCACAATTGAGCATTCAGACGGAGATGAAGGCGGACATCAGGGTGGAAAGGGTGCACAGGTTAATTATACGCGGGTGTTTCGAATTTGCTTCTTTGCACATATTCTAGCTAAACGTATGCGTAGGCCTTGGGTGGACTGGAATGTTCCTTTCATCTCGTTACAAAAATCAGTAGGGATGGCACCTTGTGATAGTACGAATTTCTCGTACTGGGTCTCATTCATCAGAAATGTCGTGATTGCTTCAAGAACTGGCCGTTTATGCTCGTGTCACATTCATAAACTTTCCAGGCATGTCACTTAGCCCTAAATACTATAAAAATGACAGTTGCTTACTAGCGCCATCGGTGCAACACTCATCTCGTTTGCCTACATGGCATAACTCCAGTGCTAAAAATGTATCTTCTCACCTAAAGAATGCGCCGCGCTGCCCGCGTACATTAAGCTAACTAGCCGATATTTCAGAAGTATATCACTTAGGCCTATTTCCTTATTATTGTACTCTAAAGGCCCGCATCAGCAATAGGAATGGGAAGTCAGTTCAAAAACATACATAAGAATGAACATAAACAAAATAATAAGCGGTAATGGCGCACACTATCGAAAGTAGATAGGGAAATACGTATTTAGCACGCAAGTGCTTTTAGAAATATTTTAACATGTTTTAAAACACCGTGGTCAGTCAGAGAGACAAAGTCATTTGAATATTTGTAGCAATGCTTTTTCTGAAGAAGTGACAAGTGACCAAATAAGTTAATGCGTGAAAAAAACGCTTTTATTAATAAATGTTTGCTATAAACGCTTGAAAATACAGAGATAAGTTTAGGCGAACCCTTTGAAAGTGTACATGTCATAAAAGATGGTGTGAACTTAGGATAACTGTGTTTTTAGTCTAAGATTGTGAAGCAACTGATGTGGCAGCTGTTCTTTGATTTATGTGACGCTCACAACGCGTATCTCTTCATGATGAATCTTGCTGCTTTATTATGTAACATTTTGACGCGATGGACAAAATGATGTGGATTCCACATTGCGGAGGGGCGTCTGGTTTTAAAACGCACAACTCTGCCTTAATGTGACAGTACAGCAAAAGATTTCGCGATTTATGGGTTTCGTTTAAGGAACAAGTGCTTTGGACGTGTTCGAGCTCATGGTGTGAAAGCTGTAGTTTCAGGTTAGACGGAACAAAAAACTAAACGCAAGAATATTTTAATGCGAATAATCAATGTATATGCCTGCACCGAATTTCGTAGTACTCAGGTCCTGGTTCAAAGTTCTTGTAAATGCTATGTCCATAGCTTTCTGAATTTTCATTTCCAGTCTTATAAGGTGACGCCACTGTGCGAGTTTATACGATTCTCACTGCATTGAATTCTTATCTTGTGGATTTGGTGTATTATGCAGATTAATGTGTCATTTGCAAATAACTTTACAGTACACGCTAGAGGCCCTACCATGTCATTACAATAGAATGAAAGTTATACAGGAACTTTTACTGAACGCTCCGGCACGTCGAATTTTACCGGCGAAAGTGATAATAATAATAATAATAATATCTGGGGTTTAACGTCCAAAAACCACGATATGATTATGAGAGACGCCGTAGTGGAGGGCTCCGGAAATTTTGACCACCTGGGGTTCTTTAACGTGCACCTAAATCTAAGTACACGGGCCTCAGCATTTTCGCCTCCATCGAAAATGCAGCCGCCGCGGCCGGGATTCGATCCCGCGACCTTCGGGTCAGCAGTCGAGCGCCATAACCACTAGACCGCCGTGGCGGGGACACAGGCGAAAGTGAAGATTAGTACCTGTTTGCACAGACTGGCTTTAGTTGGTAAAGTAATTAATAACTTTCCTTTCTACTCTATAACCCCGTTTCTTTATGTCAAGCTTCGTAAGGTTTGTGCATTAATCACTCTTTCGCAACCTTATTAAACGTTTTTAAAAGTTTAAAAAAAAAAAGCGATTGATACAATCTCGCTTCTATGGCATCCTGAACGCCATCCTAAATATTAATGATGAATTCAAGTCGTAGAATTTCGAATAAAGAACTCTGAAATCCACCAAGGTGTATTAAACTAAGAAATTGCATTTTCTTACTAGTTTCATGACGGTAGACGCCATGGGGTTCGATATTATTCTGCAACATATTCTTGTGACTGGCATTATTCTGTGGTTTGATACTATTTCAGGTTTGCGAGATACAAAAAATGGGAATCACAAAGACAGTCCTTGGGGCTTAAGGAAAGCATCCTGCATTATTGAATGTTCAGAAACAGCGGCCAAATGAAGGGATACGGCTCGTTGAACTAGTTGCAAGTAAAGGTAGGCTCATGTGTCATGTGTTTCGCGTGCTGAATGAAGCGAGAGATGATATTTAGAAGGCTTCCGCACCTTCCAACAAATTTTAGTGCATTTGTTCGTTGGATAACACTCCAACGGTTTTCATGATCATAAATACCCGATGAAGTAGACGATAGGACGACCGGCTTTGTACAGCAATTGGTAGGGCATCGGCCGCGTTATCCGAAGGTTGCAGGTTCCGTCCCTGCCAACGGCAAGTTGTCTTTTCGTGGACTTTACCTTTTTTCACATATACCCTATATCACAATTACCAGAATGCAGTTAAAAAGCACAATTAACGCTCCCTATAAAATTCTTCTATTCATTATCTGCTGGTTTTCATTAAGTTAATTTCAATGAAACAAGCCCTCCGAATTACCTCCTGCTTTCATTTGAAGAAGTTACAGACATTCCAGTGTCAGTACGCGCATGGTGGCTTTAATTCCGTCCAGTGCTAACTCCCAATATCCAGAAACAACTTTGTTGAGTATATTCTAGCTTACGTTGCAGTGCACCAAATAATATTTCCTCTTTTCAGGGTACCAGAAAACCACATCATATTTTTTAAAGCGAAACGCGGGCAGGATTTTAAAAATGCGCGCACAGTGCGACAAAACAATTTACATACAGGTGGCCCATGCGCTATCTCCCGTACGGTGCAGTGCCAGACCCCTATATCAACACACAACGCCCCAATTTGATTTGTCATCCATCCCCATTCCCATACGAGGTCTGTAGCGCTTATTCTGTTATTGTAGTAATTTTTTTTACAATAAGGATAGTCGTTCGAGCGGCTGATAGCTGCTCAAGAAATCAGTATTCAGAACACGCAAAATTTCATCATCTTTCCAAACCGCTGTTGTTCAGAAAACGTTAATTTCTGGTAGCGGCACACTACATTTCCAACTAAATCTGAAAGGCAGTGAGTTTCCATCCGTTTTGTTGAGATTGAAGAATAGCGCAAACTGTTAAAAATGGCATTGCAGTCTCAAATCTCATTGTAATGTTCATAGAGCCCTAAAAAAGGTTGAATAATGATATACTTTTTTTATTAATTTTCGCTCCCAATTAACACGCAAATCCTTTCTGATACTTTGCTGAAGGCAAGAAATTGCCTGCAATGGCTGCAGCACAGGGTAATGGACGCATTAAAGCATGTCTTGTAATGGTGACGATGTTAACTGCATATCAAATACACCGGGCTCCACAGCTGACTTTTCGCTGCTATGGCGAATATGAATCATATAACCGTGGCTATCAGCGCATAATGAGGCAT
Organism: Rhipicephalus appendiculatus; assembly: GCA_030522465.1. NCBI lineage: Eukaryota > Metazoa > Arthropoda > Arachnida > Ixodida > Ixodidae > Rhipicephalus > Rhipicephalus appendiculatus. The sequence goes on from JALIZH010014728.1 coordinate 59,550, forward strand.
CCGAATGCCGTTCTGTGCCACATAGATAAGACACCTTACAGGGAAAGCGCTCGCGTGCATTATACCAGCTCATCGAAAGTCTTTTCGAGAACAACTCAATAAAGCACCGTTATTTGTACAATAGTCATCGTAGTTCTATGCTTACATTAGAAATCAGTACTCACCATTACATCATAACCCATTTGGGACATTGCCGCCGACACAATCTTATGCCTTAGTATAGAGTACCATAGTGTTCCTTGAAAAAAGTCTCCAGCATTGACGAACAGCACATTTCTTGCAGTCTTCTTGAGCTTGCGCGCCTGTTTTCGGAGATATTTACTAAAATTAGCTGCAGAGTCTAGAAATAGTAACTATAGAGAAAATACAGAGGCCTGACAGAAGCTCCTAATCTCTTCATTACTTTATGCTGTTTTCCAAGTCAGCTAAATTGCTGAAACATTAAGGACAGTTCTAGCGGCCGTGTTGGGCCCATATTTTCTAAATTTACAACAGCAGCGTTTAGTGTTATGTGTAGCATGTCATACAATAAATCCAGATTGTCGCTCTAGCAAATATCGCGTCACAGCGGAAAAAAATAATAATGTATTCAGCTATTTATCTGAAAATACTATACGGCAAAATCTGTCCAAAGCTCAAACAGTTATGGCACTTAAAAATAATACAAATGGGTACAGATTGTCCTTGTAAGACGATACCTAAGGCTCCCAACGCAAGTGCACTGATCGTTAAAGGTGGTATAAAACGGAGTGGTAGATGTTTCATTTCTAAGCAGAACTTGCGAAAATTAAATAGCTGCGCTTGTGACCTTTTTTTTTTTGCGTCAAAGATTAGAATTGAAGCATGATGGCGGCTATGACGAACTTGTGCGGTTCTAACATGCTTCAGAAAGTTAGGCTCGCTTACTTAGTTTAGCGTGGTCCTGTTCTAAATAAAATTGCTAAGCTCACCGAACAATAGTGAAATAAAATATGAACCACGAATTCTTGCTTGAGCAGTAACATTCAGCATGTTACTTGTCAAATGGCACTGTGACCCGAACCGGAGTTATTAATCGCAATATGCGTGAAAATAATGCGAATACTATTCCTCAAAGAAACCAAAATTTATTCTTTGTGAAGACTAAGATAACTGCTAAAGTTGGGAACACGCTGCCTTCGATTCCCGACAAATATTAGCTGCGACGAGAGAAAAAAAGTCACTGTTTCACCGCAAGGGCGAAGCAATGAATGCGATAGCAACAAATTGTAATCTTATACGAAGTGAGCCTGGAAGGTAACTCTTTTGGATCCGATCTCACGCAACTCTCGAAAACGTTGGTTTAAGAGGATACGGCCGCTCCAGGGACACTCTTCACACCACATTCTCTTCGCGTTGAGAGCGCAGCAAGTAGAAGGGTATAGCGGCCGACCGCTGTCGGCTGTCGAGATGGGAGATAACGCGAGCGCCCGCGACGACCGCTCTCGTAAAATCGAAGGTCGCTCGAGGAAACACCCCCCCCCCCCCCGCTCGCGTCTTTTCACGCTCGTGAACGACGGGCGGGGCCGGTCGAACTGTTGGGGGGATCTTATCGCATGCGCCTCGGAGTGAAGGCGATGGGCCAGCTCGTTTGTTCTCCGCACTCGTCCACGTCTATTCTGTCTTTTTCGTCCCCAGTTAGCGCTACAGATCTTGGCATTTACATTCAACACAAATACAGTCAAGTCCGCAAACGTCAGGAAAAGTCAGCAAAAACTTAAGTCTGCTGCCCTTACAGAGGCGAGGTAAAAGGGAAGGATTTAAAGGGACACGGATATGGCAAAACGAATTTTTTGCGTATTAGTTAAGTACAATTTCACAATCCGGAAAACACCACTCTTACCGCGACACGACCATTGGTAAGCGAGAAAACACGTGAAAAGAAAATGCGGGTAGAGACGCCACCTTGAGACTCCCGCACCAAACACCGTGACGTCATAGATTCTGAAGGCGTCTACTGAGTCCTACGTAGCTTCTAATCGATAAAAATGAGGCGTATTGTCATCTGTGGGTGCCTTAGACCTAGCCTACGAAGTTTCAGAAAATTTCATCGAGCCAATGTCGCGAAAATACGAAAAATACATTTGGAATTTCTGACGTCACGCGCGCAGATATCGGAGCCAAATTTAAAAATAAAACTTCAACCTTGTTTTTCTCCGCTAATAATGAAACCTGTGATAGTGAAACATATGACATTAGAGTTCTCAGAGTGCAGTTTGTCAATCTAAACCGAGTCATTGTTTCGCTTTAGTGTCCCTTTAAGGCCGATGCTGCCGAAATGGCCGACTTTGCTTGCGAAGAACTAGCCGCGCTCATTTTGAAAGGTGGGGTCATAAAATTATACATTTTTAGAGGGCGAAACGAAATTCATAATTCTCGAGTAAAACACAAGCTTGTCCACAAATAGAGCGCTGAACGTTTTATTTTTTCACGTGTGTCTCTAAATCTGCTTGCGCAAAACACAACCGTATAGTGATGATCGTTCAAAGGAAGTGATCATAAATCAATAAGGAAATATTCGTTCGTCATGTTATTATAGAATGGTTGGGGTTTCACGTCCCAACACCACGATATGATTATGAGACGCCGTAGTGGATAGCTGCGGAAATTTCGACCACCTGGGTGCTTCTAACGTGCACCTCAATCTGAGTTCAGGGGCCTCAAGCATTTTCACCACCATCTAAAATGCGGCCGCCGCGGCCGGGATTCGATCCACGACCTGCAGGTCAGCAGTCGAGCACCATAACCACCAGACCACCGTGGCCGGTATTTGTCATGTTATGCGGCTGCAGACAGCTTTCCAGGTTGTTGATTCACATTGGACTATGTGAAAAAAAAAACAGTGTCATTTTGTTCCGCCATTAAACCCAGAATGTTTTATACCATACAGGCAAATCTTGGCAATTGTATGTCCATGAACGTGACAGGAACAAGCGATTTCGATTTCTCACTGCAGAATGTGTGTGACGATGTCCTATATCAGCTAATATAGTGGTCATTTCTTGCACACACATGAATTAGTGTTTAACTTACAAAGCTCAGTAGACTTTAATGTTGGAGCTAGCCAAGTATGCCTTATCAGTACCGAAAACGATAAAAAAGCTTGGATGACACTTGAATTTTGGCTTGCAGAGTACAGAACGCGATAGCATATTCGGGTACGGCGCGCATCGCATTCAACCATGCCGCAAGTAAAGGAACGTTTGTGCGCGTAAGCATAGACGTGCGCAGGGTTTTCAGGAGTGGGGGGGTGGGGGGTGGGGGGGGCAGAGGTTCATCGCAGCGCTCCCTCTCTATTAAGTCAATGCATGGGGCAGACTTTGCCCCCCCCCCTCTCTGAGGTGACTAAGGGGGGGGGGGGAGAGGGGCGTCCCCTCTGCCCCCCCCTCGTGCGCACACCTATGGTTGGGCAAGATGGTATGGTAGCGTACTTAACAACTGGGTTCGAAGGGGCCACTACCAATACCCAGTTGTCAAGTATAAAAATATACCTGCGCAGCTTGCGTTTTTCACCTGCTTATTGTCCCTTTATACGACGGCGCGCATCATCACTACACCATTCGTATGGTAGCGGCAAAAATAAACTTAACTCCTTATCTTCTTTCCATAGGCATGCGCAGGGTTCCCGTTTAGGGGGGGGGGGGGGGGGCGAAGGTTCGTCGCAGCGTCCTCCGCCTCCGTATTAAGTCAATGTATGGGACAGATGTTGCGCCCACCCGCCCCCCCTCTACTTTTAGGTGATTAGAGGGGCGCCAGAATTCCACCGGAATTACGGCGAAAGAAACTATTTAACGCGCGTTTAAATCAGCCGGAAGTGAATACCGCACCGTAACAAATACGGAAGCATATTCAGTTGGAGGTACAGCATTAAGAGGGGGGGGACAAAAAAAAAGGAAACACAACATGAGCTACGCTGTTTATATCCTAGTTCACATTCATTGTGCTCCATATGCTTCAATACATCTTGCACACAGAGACAAGATCTAGACATCTGAGAAGAGGTAAGCCCAACGTCTATGAGAAGAATGTGGGGACATGTCACATAGGATTTTCAAATGACAGGCCAATTGTTTCGGACTCTGGGTATTTTTATTCGCACCAAGGTTAGGTAAATAAAAAGGAAGTCATTGTAAATTTAACCCAAAGGTGAACGGAATAAATATTCTTTTTTTTCCTTTAATTTATTGTGGGAGAGACTTTGTCTTAGCGGACAAACATCAGGAAAGCTGTTTATGCTGTTTTAAAATAGAATATTTTTTTCAATGTCTTTTCGTCTTGTTGACATTTTCCGTAATAGAGATGCTCCGCAAGACCGACGTATGGCTGTCTCCGAACACTTGACTATTGTGATGTGCATATTGTATCGAACATTGTATTAAAAAGACGAGAGATGATGTAACTGGAACTGTTCATCATATAGCTGCACAAACATGCAAGAATGTGGACATCACGACAACCTTCACACAAAT